>CAKNWW010296276.1:0-14606 GCA_932074435.1 Andricus kollari | reverse complement strand
TTCGCCTGCATGGAACTCAACACAACTGGCAATAGTGAAGGAAATAGAAAAGAATTGGTTTCGGAGATAAACCTATTCTTTCGCTGGGCACTTCTTCCGATAGAAAATTAGCACATTCAAAAAAATTGAATAATGCACACTCTTTCGTTTAAATCTGAAAATATTAATTTTTCTCTATTCTTCTCTTCTTACCGGGTGTAACCACTTTTGGAAAATTATCCCAAATGGCTTTAATGTGTCCAGGCATACTGATACTCCATGAAAATAAACCAATTTAGCCAAAAAAACGTTGATAATGAATTATTTCGATTGTTTTTATCAAACTGACCATGTATTTGCTTCGGTTTTGACGGCGCGTGACGTCACACCATGTGTTTCGTGCCGTGAGGGCGCCACATGTTTACTTTTATAAATCGACATTTACGGTGGCTATTTTATCACTTTTATTTTCATTTATTATAAATTATTAAATAAACGAAATTAAGTTTTCATTTCACATTTTCATTCTTTGGGAGTCAAAGTTTATAAAAAAACTCAACTATAAGGCAAACAAAATTTTTGTGGATGACCCTATGCACAAAATATAGGGGTTTTTGACGTTAAAAAAATTGTGGATCAAATATGGCGACCATTATAGTCTAAGTTCGCGTTTCGTTCGTTGTTCATAAACACTGTCCGCCATATTGCATCCGCGATTTTTTTGTTGTTGTAAAAATGATGACAAATATATCATCATCGACTAATGAAACTCCAGTATGACGATTATCATCGAAATCGAATAAGTTGTTTATACAAGTGTCCGCCATATTGTACCCGCCATTTTGTTTTTTTGTGGAATCGACATCAAATTCTTTATTAGCAACCCGAAAAACCCCTGAGAGTAAAATTTCAAGTTCACATTATAAAAATTTCTCTTCTTGCTAATTTGTTGGCGACTTGGTCCGCTCTGGTACAGGGAACCTGGCGGGTTTGAAGGATCATAGTTACATTTTACGTAGTCTGCTTCAAAACTGATTAGAGGGTTTCGAAAGAGCTTATATTGATTAATGAATACTATGAAGGTCAAGCCCATGTGCACTCTGCAGTAGGAGAGATGAGCGAAAACAGCTTGAGGTGGCCTGTCAGGCCGGTTGCGTCTAACGGTGGGTTAATGCAGAAGAAACTTCGAAAAAAATACTGGGAGAGACAGTGGAGGGAGTACTGAAATGTGGGAATTTTCAACTACGCTTTAGACCCCATTTCAGTAAAAAAATGGTGACAGTGGAGTAAATAAGAGACCATAATGAATGTTGCTCATTTGTGATGAGAGAAATCAGTTTTCTGATGCTAAAAAGTCTTAAACATTGTATTAAAGAACTTTTATTTTCAAACAGGGACTAAGGATTAAGGCAACCCAAAATTTTTAAAGAGAACATGGAGCAAACTTTTATAGAAACGGTTTGTAAAGAGCAAAAAGTGCTCAGTGAATCTGAAATTCCAAGATATATGAAGAGAAATTATCACTTGTCATATAAAAAAAGCTAATGATAAAACTGTATTTTACGGTTTATCTGTGATGTATTTCAATATTTCATTCTTCGAAATTATCAGATTCAACAGTACACAGCTAGCATGAGAATTTGCTAAAATGCAATGTTCAAAGTTAATATTGGATGTTGAGAATGAGGTAGATAAGGCGGAGAATGAGGAGGATGAGGAGGAGGATCTTGAACGTTGTATATTGCTTCATACTGATCCAAAAGATCTTGAATATGAGCTGCAATTTTGTATTATTATAATTATTATACCATTAAGCCGTTTCCCTTTCGGGGTAGGCGTGAATTGCTCGGTTGGAAAGGAGTAGTGTATATAGGTATAGGGTAGATAGGTATATAAGTTTAAGGTATAGATATTTTAGATTATCTAGAATTCGTCAAAAACATATAATATATTAGAAAATACTTCTATAAATCTATTTTGAGATTTTTTATAATGAATGTGATCTATTAAAACTAGTTTAGGATTGTTGTTGAATAAACATTGATAGTAAGTTAATAAAAATGTGTATTTAATCCCATTTCCCTCTCCTATTAGTTAGAAGTTAATATAATTAGTTTCAATAATTTATTAATGATTATATTTACTTAAAAGTTATTTTTTAATTAGGTTCAGTTTTATTATTTATTATTTACTCCATACTGCATATATTTAAAAAAATAAATAAGGTCGGCAACGTGATCGTAAACGATATCGGATATGGTCCCAAAATCCAGCATCGTTTACGATATCACTTTTAACAACGTTTACGATATCGCTTACAATAAAGTTTGCGATGTCGTTTCCAATGTCATTTACGATGTCGTTTCCAACGTCATAATTTTCAATAGGGTGCACCACCAGGTTGGTCAGTTATATACGTATCATTCTGGAGTTTATGACATATAATACGTTGAAAACCAAGTAAATTACTTTCCAAGAAGGCAGACATGCACTGAACCTCACTTTTTTAAAATTGATTTGTTTTTATGAATTAATTCCTTCACAAAAGCGATAAAGTCTGAGCGCGCGAAATTCAAATTGATAAAATGTAGGTCGATCCAAGCTACAGTATTAAATTGAGCATGTGCTGAGTTCCACGCAGAGGTTACTGAGGTAGATCACTGACATCCTCTTCCACTATTTGGATTGGACTTCTTAGTTTCGAAACGATAAGTATGCATTGTCGTTTGCACACCGCCAGACCATCCCTGTCTACCTCACACGATACAAAGAGACGTTTCAAAACCTTCGCTTCGAATTCGATTGCAGCTTCTTATCTATCTGACATGGTAGAAGGAGAGGTCCGATTGACTTCAGGCATCGACAGTTTGTCGGTCAGGTACGGAATGACGCATTAATTCAACGGCCGATACATGCATTACCGACTGTTGATAAATTGATATTAGTGCTGGAAGAATGTACTGACTAATTTCACAGTGGCACCATCTATTATTGATTGCTATTGATTGATAAGGTAGGCTTCTGATATATCGACTGATGCTCGATTTATGGCTGGGGATGTGCGTTACCAACGGCCCCTGCTTTACCGACCTATGGTGACATGAAAAAATTAAAAGTTACCGACCTTCCTACTTTACCGACCATACCTGCAGATGGTGAAATTATAATATAAACAATTATATACCTTCCTGTTTTATCCGCGGATGGTAAAATTCATCCCTACCTTAACGACACATGGTAAAATTCGAATAAAAAATTACCGTACTCCCTCTTTTATCGACAGATGGTGAAATGACTCTCTACCTTACCGACCAATAGGAAAATTACAGTATAAAAATTACCGGCCTCCTTGTTTTACCGATTTATGGTAAAATGATTTCCGCCCTTACCGATTGATAGTTATGTTTTTGATTGATTGATTAACACATTACCGACCACCCTGTTTTACTGAGTGATGATAGAATGGACCCCTAGCTTACCAAACAATGTTAAAATGATGATATAAAAAATGACCGACTTACCTGTTTCACCTCCGATATTTAAATGGCTCCCTACCTTACCGACTGATGGTAAAATGACGATATGAAAATTACCTACTTACCTGTTTTACCGAACAATGGTATTAAACTGTTTTACAGATCGATGGTAACTTAGCGTGAAACAGAACCTCATAATGCTAACTGAGAACTTATTTCCATAATCAACCTCACTGTTTTGTCGACTTAGCATGAAGCATAACCTTTAAATTACCGACCTCTCTGTTTTACCGACCGATAGTGCAATGCTATCTCAGCAGGATTCTGCATTATCAACCTCACTGTTTTACCGACTGTCTGTAAATAAGCAAGCAACAGAACCCTCACTTGGTAGGTGGCACCATCTGTTGGGTTAGATAACTTGCGACGACGGCACCATCTGTCGGAAAATGAGTTGATAGTCCCGTAGCCTAACTACTAACCCCACTAACTTACACCTTGAAAATCTCGGTGAATTCCACGCAAGCTTTGATATGGCTTAAACTATTAATTCCATTCTTAATTCTGTGGATAAAAACAAGTTTAAAGTCATCCAAAAATGTATTCAAATCTTTATTAATTAAATTTTTTATAAGCCCTATTCTTATCCGTCTTCGAAAAGCACTCACTACAGCATATCAATTTACCCTGTCACTTAGTTTCCTCGAAGCTTCATTCACGTCGGTTCCTGTGTTGAGCAAATTTGTGAATTTTCCAATTGCAGTTTTAAAATCACCAATTAATGTTATAATCCTATGTTTTTGACCCTCAGATAGCAAAATGTTCTTTCTCAGCATTTTGTTTAATATTCTTATGTTTCTCGTGCCCCCTCTAGTACACGACATAATTTCTTCAGCTGATGGAGTTTGCTTTTCAAGTGTAAGTTGATACCCTGTCTTCGTGATTTACAAAACTTTTGTTATAGTTATTGAAATCCATTTTCAAATTGAACAGAAATCAGCAGACACTTATAAAACACTTCTCAGATTTGAAGCTTGCTACTGCAAGTTTGTTATTAATTGAGAAAATCACAGATAAAATTCTGGTCATAAACACTTTGTTCTTCAAGCATGCTTGACTGGTGTTAATAGTGCGCTGGCAAAATAAAGAGTGCGCAATATTAATGAAATATGGTAACCCTGTAGATAAGGGTTCCTGGAACTACGATTACGTCAATAGATTGGAATGTTGTTTACCAGGAATTGTTTAACATCATATGAAATATGACACCTCTGACGCATGGTTTCGGCATAAGACAAAGGGAATTCGATATTAAAAAATAACCACGAGATGACGTCAGACGAGTCACGCATACTTATGGAATGTATAAATAGTTAATTTGTTAATGAATTTAAAGACTGGTCAATGATAGACTTAAGTTTTTCGTCCAATTCTTTGAAAACAAACAAGACACCATTGCTATAAGCATTTAATAAATAAATTATATTATTTTTGGGCAAAAACTTTAATTCCGGAGACAGCAGATGATTATAGCTTGATGTTGTACCGTCAGTTTTGGGTGAAAAGTTCAATTCAAGTATTGATTTTCAATATCAATATTGAGTATCGTATACTTCCACACTCTAATTCATGAGTTATCACAAAGAGCGACATCAAGCCTTCTGCATTCCAGCCGCAAGTTTGCTAATCGTACGGAAATTCGTATCCAGAACGCGCCCTACCCTACTAATTACGAATTAATTTCTAAAAAAAAATTCAGGAAAGCGTTTTGCAACGTGAGCAAAATATTGAGCAATACAAGTATAAACAAAATACTGAATAAAGTGGAATACGATTCCATTGTATAAAGAATTCATGACGTTATTTCTAAAAATAGAATATTTCTAGGAAATTTTTCACAGCTTGTACAAGATATTGCGCTTGTTTGAGCCAAAAGCCGACTTGCAATTCTTATCCCGGGTCCTTCTTGTAATGCTGATACAGACTGTCTCACTTTTCAGGCCAGAACTCCCCCTGCCTATCTACTTTGTTAACCTAATTTTTCTTTAGAAATCCCGACACAGCTATCTTCAATGATTCGTGGCCTAACTATCCCCTGATAATTCCATCATTTACAATCAAAACCTACGGTTAAGAGATGATTAGTTGAACTTATAACCATTGAACTTCATTACACCATTTGCTAATCATCTCTCATCTATCACACTAAATGTCTAAAGGTGATTTTGCGCTTCATGAAACGGCTATAAATGTTAGACAGATAGTGTAGCTATCAATTATATTATAGAATCCATATAATTTGATTAAATGTCTAGACATTTCATCAGACCTGTTCTAAAAATAATAATTAAAATTACCCTACTAAAAAAAAAGTCAGGAATCGTCAGAAAAAAAGTCAGGACTTCTGACCATTTCTGACCACTTTTGTTACGTTTCTCGACAGAAATCGTCAGGAAAAGTCAGAATTCATGAGAAATGTTCAGAATTCGTCAGAGCTTGGGTCCGAAGGATAATCCTTTTATTAGGGGTCCAAGAATAGATTGCCATAAAACATAATTCCTTTTATATTTCCCAGGTTATTTTATATTATTTATTTATATTAATTTATGCATATTCTCTTTTTACTTATATTTAGTTATTAATATTTATATATTAAATGACTCTGAAGGTGAATCTGAAAATTTTGTACGTTTTGACGTATCTCTTTCTCTTTACAAGATATATTATATTTATCCTAATTTTCAATTTTGTAGGAAAATTTTTAGTTATCTGAAATCGTTGAAACCCGTAGATTTTGAATTTCTAACTTTTGAATCTGTATATGCAATATTGACGATAACTTTTACATTCGATACACTATGGAATTTATTATGTGAACTTTTTAAGTATACTCTTGTACTAACTTAAAAGTAAGACTAATATGCATTCTCAATCAAACCCTACTGAATGGATGAATCTCCATTTCCTTGAAGCCGGTAAATACTTCTACTTACATTTCTTTATAATCGATTAGTATCAATATATTAAATCAACTTTGGGGTTCCGATGGGGTCGGAATAAAGCAACAGGCATCAAACACAATTGTATACGTCTAACCACCCAACCCACCTGAACCTTTATAGTGCCACAAACATTTTCGAGGGTGACGAGGCGCCGATATATTTAAACACCCATACTCAAACGCGATTGACGTATCGATGACTGATCAATGAGTTTCATTGTGATCATTGAGTATAATAATACTGGTTGGTAAATGAGAAAAAGGGGACAGGTAACACGCCGTTTCGATTGTAACCTTGACAGCAATTGATACGAATTTGAATGGGGTAGCTGAAACCCTTAAAAGGGCCCATTTTGATTGTTCTCTAAATGGAAGGGGTGCAACTTTTCTTAGCGATTACGTTCACGTCACTTCACGAGGATTACTGACTAAGTCAATTTATCGTTTGGGAAAAAGGGTTGGTTAGGACAAATACACTGCGGGTATTATTATAATAGAAGTGAAAAATAAGAAGTATCAGACTATGTGCACAAATTACATATTATTTATACAAGGTCAATCAAAAAACGAGAAACTACCAAATTGAAACCAAAACGAAAACAACAGATTTTTATAAACACCCAAACGGGTTCGAACTAATTGTTCTTTAAATAAGATACAGAAATCTTTTTGCATAAAGAATTTTCCTTTTCTGGGGATATAACAAATAAAGAATTTTCCTTTGCATGATTGGTATTACGAATCATGCAAATGTTGTGTCTTAATAGGTAAATCATTTTTTATTGTCATGTTATCATAAATTGCTTCTATGAACGTTCCAAATATATTAAAACATACGGGCACAACAGTGCCGTTTGTATTTTATGCAGAAAGAGGTTATATATATTTATCTGGATTTTGCCACCGACTTTACTTTGATTATTAAGAAAACATTTATTTGATGTTTGAAAATGTCTCGAATAATAAGTTTTCTTTGTTACATTAAACTCTCCAGAATAATTACATTTTATAGTTTTATCATACAATGATTATATTATTTAAATAAACCAGCAGTAATATGATTTCCATACCGTACCCCAGTTTATGGGGCACGCTACGTGAAATTCAGCACCCATTAATTAATTAAATATCAAATAATGGCGTAGTTAAAAGCGGTTTTGAGTAAGAACAAAACGTTTCCTGATAATGTGATTCTCACTTCCTATTATACTTGGAATTTCAATATGACAAATTGGATTCTTCATTAGTATATTAAGACACAATGCAAAGACTATCTCTAATTTTTTGACATCTCTAGGAACGAAAATGTAAATTAAATTTTCAATAACTTTACTCAAAATTAGAATTTAAAAAAAATGACCATACATTCTGTTCATATTCTTTTTACCATATTACTCTAATTTTGAGTTATACGTGAATATACCTACCACTAAAAGTATGATCTTTCTGGACTTTTGTGAATGACTTTTAAACTTTTTCACATTTTCGAACCGATATGAAAAATGTACATAGAAAGAAATAATGATAATTATTGGGATGGTTCACAAAAACTTGGTTTTTATTTTTCGACGAACGTATCGCGGAAGTTTGTTTCTCTGTGAAAGAAACTACTCTACTAATTTTTTCAGATTTAAAAAAAATGATTTAGAGGTTGCGAGCACCATGGGCAGCAGTAGTTGACCGAACGTAAGGAATCAAATTTACGTAAAAATGACGATTCTTATCTTATGAATGAAAATTGTAGCTAATACAAAGGACAAAACTTTCATTTGGTGTCTGTTGAAAAAAAAACATTTAGCGCCGGTGAAATTGAAAAAAAGTACGATTTCTTAGGAACAGAGAGATATAAGAGCATAATTCTATTGAGGCTCCGTATGCAAAAAGGAGATAATTATTTTGCTGGAACGCACAGTGGGGAAAAATGGACAAAATTCTGCCGACCTTACAATTCCACTTGCGATCAGGCCATTCATATATATTAATCGTGCGTTATACTATACCAAACGTCAAGTATTCTGCACGTTTATTGCAAAAGTCAGTAAAACAGGTATCCTCTCGAAAAATTAAGTTGATCAAAAACTCAGCAATGAGATTCCAGTATAATTTTACATTCTCAACACAAATTTGAAACTAGCACATCTCTGCGAACTGTCCTTTATGGGTTAATTGTTAATATTGGCCAAAAACAGCCTAAATGGATCTAAATCTGTAAAAAACGCAATGCTGATAATAACATACAACCTCAAACTCACAAACCCCAAGCCCACAAACCCCAAGCCCATAAATCCCAAGCCCAGAAACCCCAACCCCACAAACCACAAGCCCACAAACCCCAAGCTTACAAACCCACAAACCTCAAACTCACAAGCCCACAAACCCTAAACCCACAAACCCAAACCTACAAACCCCAAGCCCACAAACCCCAAACCTACAAATCCCAAGCGCACAAACCCCAAGCATACAAACCTCAAACTCACGAACCCTAAACCCACCAACCCCAAGCCCAAAAACCCCAAGCCCACAAGCCCACAAACCCTAATACCTCAGATCCTAAACTTACAAATACCAAACCCATGAACGAAAAACCTCAATTCCGCATTCTCCAATCCCACAAACTCCATAATATCACATATGGTCAGATGTAAGTTGACAAAAAAATAATACAGAATTATAAATTATAGAACGTTAAGTAAATGTAGTCACTTTGAACGAGTTGAATGTCTAACACTGTGTAATAAATAAACGGCCTTACCGCTGTCTTAATATTGGAATACTTTGTAAAATAGTAGGTTTGGGGTTTGTGAATTTGTAGGTTACTAGGTTTGGGGTTTGTGAAATTGGGGTTTATGGGTTTGAAGTTTGTGGGGTTGGTGTTTGTGAATTTGCGGGTAGTAGGTTTGGGGTTTGTGGGCTTGGGGTTTGTGGGCTTGGGATTTGTGGGTTTGAAGTTTGTGGGCTTGAGGTTTGTGGGCTTGGAGATTGTGGGTTAGTAGGTTTGGGGTTTGTGGGCTTGGATTTTATGGGCTTGAGGTTTGTGGGTTTGGGGTTTGTGGGCTTGGGGTTCGTGAGTTTGAAGTTGTATGTAATTATCAGCATCGCGTTTTTTACAGTATTAGATGCATTTAGGCTGTTTTTGGCCAATATTAACAATGAAACCATAAATGACAGGTCGCAGACTTGTGCTAGTTTCAACTATGTGTTGAGAATATGAAATTATACTGGAATCTTATTGCTGAGTTTTTGATCAACTTAATTTTTCGAGAGGATACCTGTTTTACTGACTTTTGAAATAAACGCGCAGAATACTTGACGTTTGGTATAGTATTACGCCCGATTATTATATAGGAATGGCCTGGTCGCAGGTGGAAATTCAGATTGAGTTGTCCCGAGTATTTAAAAAAAAAAATTTACTGAGGTTAATCGAGAATTTTGAGATCGGCAGAATTTTGTCCATTTTTCCCCACTGTGGAGCGGGAAGGGCCCTCAGCATTTGAGAATAAAGTTTCAAATTTTAATTTTCGAATTTAATTGCGCATCTTTTTCTATAATAGAAAATGTTATAGCTTCTTTAGTTTTTGATTTATTTATAAAACAATTTTTTTTTATCTGCTTAAAATATTTCGCCTTTTTCACTTTGACTTGCGATAAAATCAGAAGTTTTGGAAATTTTAAAATAATTTCATAAGAAGTATGCACTGTCATCTTCTGCGACCGATGACGTTAGCTGATGTTCAAAATGTTTATTAGAAAAAAAGTTAATAATTTTTTTCTGAGACGTTGCGCAATTCGCGCATAAACAATTTCGATCGCTTCGGGAGACGAGCGAATTTTTAGCAATCGAAAACTGTCAGTGAGAAAGTTGTTTAGGAAGGTTCAAAGAAGTTTGCTGGAAGGTTTTATCTCAATTGAAATAGTATTTATCAAACTGTTGACGTTTTAATTTTCCGGTTCGATCGATTTTCTGCCGTGAAAGCTGCGGCCCCGTTGGTAAGACGTTACTACAGCGTTAATTGGAAATCCGTAGCTGAGTCCGCTTAGAAACAGATAATTTTTATTTAAAATAAGTCAAATCAGGACTTGACCCAAGTTAAATGAAATGGGTATTGATAACTTAGAATCACTTGTCTTCAATTTTTGGCAGAATAAAAATAAAAATATATAATAAATAAAATTAATAAGATAAATAAAATAACAAAATTATGTCTAATATAATATATTATCTCTTTAAAACGATAGTAGATTTTGACAGCTTTCATAATATGTATTCATATTATAAATTCATAATATGTATTCTAGGGCGCGCGACTGTTGGTTCTCGTGCTTCACGCTCGATATCGTATGTACCTCGCGCTACGCACTCGGTCTTTGTATTTCCCACACATTTGTCCCGTGTAGAAATGGTAATAGGGATCCGACCAAGAGCCGGCCTGATAGCCCCAGTTTAAACCGGGCGCTGGCCGGGGATACTGGCCGGGATCCGGCTAAAAACGTCACGGCAAACTGTTCGGATTCCGGCTTTCATGCCGGCCGGGATCCGGTCGAGTAACCCGGCTGCAGACCGGTAAAAAAATTTTTCTTCAGGCGAAAAATTGGTAACTTGAATTTACTTTTAAGGCTCAACGTAAAGAATACGGTGAACTTCAAATGTAAAATGGAGTTATCAAATTCCCGCCAGGAAAGTAGAGAAGAGCTTCAACCACTGATGCTAGAATCTCCTAGCCATTTTTTTATTTTGGAAACCACGTGGTGATTTGAGGTTAGGAAGTAGGACAGGAAAAAATGAATACACAACACTAAACTTTATTGCAAAAAGATAATTATTCGGGCATTAAGTGGGGTTTTCAAACTGATTACTAAAATAAAGTTGATTTTAATACCGGGTTTCTAGGAGACGACGCGACATGAGCGCAACGTGCATTCTCGTTCGAGGTGAAAAACTGAAACTTGCCAGTGTCTAAGCCAGGGCTCACCAAAAGGCAGTCAGCGACTGCAAATACTGACAGTGTCAGTCACGAGACTAGGTCAAAGAGGCCCGAGAACAGGCCCTCATAAATCTTGTCGTTCGACTGGTCCCTAATCCTTCACGGTAAATTACAGTTTGAAATGAAAAAATGAAATGTATTGTGAATTCAAGTAGAAAAAAACCAGACCCTTCGGTGTGAACAATGAGCCGCAAGGAGCCGTGACCGTAACGACCGTAACCCTTTCCAGGATTCCTGGAAGCGGAAGAAAAAAATGACAGAAAAGATTGGTGGCAGTCGTGCACTTGTCGTGTCAGTCATCACCTGCTGAAAGTGGTGAGCCATGAGCTACGCCGACGCCAAGCGCAGAAGGCGTCAGACATGGCGGTAAATTTGAAAGTGTACGGAGTAAAAATTTTCTGACAATAGAGAAAATTGTAAAAATTCTGCTAATACACATTGCAGAATCGATAAAAGTTTTCATTAATAAGTTAAAACATTGGGAAGAATTAAATGTTGTTTTTTTTAAGGATTTGAAAAAGCTCAATTCTGTTTTACTGATCTAATAAATCCATAAGTACGTCTTGGATGTCACAGCTCTTAAAAAATGTGTAATTTCTACAAAAAAAGTATCTTGGCCAGTGGTCGGTCGGCTTCCGAATATTAAATCTAGCCAGGGTTGGCCCAGCCGGTAACCGGCCGGCTCCCGACCATGAAATCCAACCGGGGTTGGCCGGCCGGTATCCGGGCGGCTCTCGGCCATGAAACCCAACCAAGGGTAGCTCGGCCGGGATCCAATCAGAAACCTTGTTGTAGTAGGGCCAACCGGGGAAATTTCTGCACGGGGTGCGCAGGCCTTTTAAAATTATAGGTCAAAGCACAAACAACTGTAATTTGGTGATTGTGAATTGTCTTTTGTTAAAGCTCCTTCGGCTTTAACGAACACATTCTCATCACGTGTCTCATGCTACGCACTCGATTTGATCGAAAATGCGAACTTTTCTACATTATTTTCAACTTTATTATATCAAATGTATGTTATATTTATTTCTGTACCTCGGTCTAGGGCTGCTTATTCGTATATTAAAAATAATGTGCACAGTTTATTTTTCATAATTACCTTAATATTTATTTCTTATTTTGCATTATATTTTATTCTCAGCAACCCTGAAAAATGTATCATTTCAATAAATGTATTGTATTGCAATTCATAACATGAATTGCCATAGCAACATATGTATTTTCATTTTCTTGTTCTTATAATTTGAAAAAGCGTACCGTAAGGTGGTTCTAAGCAAATTTGTAGATATAATTTAGGCGAAAAATTTGGTTAAATAAAATGTTATTGTAGCTTGTGTCCTTTTTTCCAAATGGTTATTTTTTTTATTCTTAATATATTTTTATAACAAGAGTTAATAACATATTTGAAGATATTTTTTGGTAGAACAACTTTTTTTGTCATTTTTTTCGTCTGTTGTGTCGTTTTTCCAAAAATTTAATTTTTTAATTTTTAATCTTATTTTTTACGATAAAAAGAAAGTCTACTCATCCTATCTAAAAATTACTAATAACTAATTTGTGTATCCTTTTTGGGTTAAAAAATTTTGTCGATTAATTTTTTTTTCATACCTTGTGAAGCTTTTCAAAGAATTACATTTTTTTATAATACTTTGAATGTTATTGTTTACGATTAAAACTAAAACAACGCGTCATATCAAAAAATTACACACGCCCGCAAAAAAAAATTTTTGTTCTGAGTCTTGAATGCCAATATGATATTCTCATGTATTTTTTCCCGCTGAAACCGAATCCGCAACCCGTTTTACCTCTGCACGTCAGGATTTTGACACAACCCCAAAGAAAAATCGCTTAAACCGGTCAAATCATTTACTCCCTACGACTCCCCCCCCCCCCCAAAATTGTTAACCTTATAACACCATAATCTCATAATCCTCTAACCTCGTGATACCATAACTCCATAAACTCAAAACCCCGTAACCCCATTTAGTATAAAAATCTATTTTGGGAAAACAGAACAATTTCATGAGTTTTTCTTGCGGCACATAGTCATGTGAAAGTAACTCTATAACCCCAAAATCCCACAACACCATAACCTTAACACCCCTGCACTGCGTTACCCCATATAGCATAACCCCTTAACCCCCTCATCCTATTCTGCGGAGAAGTCCGGTTCCCGAAATCATAACAGTTTCATGAGTGTTCCTTGTGGATACAGTCAGGGTGAATATAACCTCAAACCCTTCAAAACCTCAGAACACTTTCATTGCATTTACTTTGTTTTTTCTTCAATGAGTAGAGTATCATACTTCTGCTATCCTTATCATAAACAATGGTAGTCAACCATCATATTCGAGTTTCATGTGACTAGATTAAATAGTTACATTTCTTTGATGCTATGTGATGGTGGTCGTGGTTTGAACGGAGTGAAGAGGTTTTGAGGTTATGGTGTTGTGAAATTTTGTGGTTATAAAGTTACTTACCCACCTTACCCATGACTATGACCCACAAGAAAAACTCACGAAATTGTTCTGTTTTCCCGAACCAGATTCTGAGATTATGGTGTTATAGGGTTGCCAAATTGGTGGGGGGGGGGGGGTGAAAGTGGCATGGGGTAAATGATTAGACCCGTTGTAGGTGTTTTGGGTGTTTTTTGAGGTTATGTCAGAATCCTGACGTGTAGAGGTAAAACGGGTTGCGGATTCGGTTTCAGTGGGAAAAAATACATGGGAATAACATATTGCATCCAAAACTCAGAACAAAAACTTTTTTTGTGGGCCTGTGTTATTGATGGAAAATTTGAATGAGTTTTCAATCTTTTTCGGAAGAGCAACTTTCGTCCATTCATATTTTTCATAGCATGTGTCGTTTGTCCAAAATTTAATTTTTTAATTTTTAATGTTGTTTTTTACGAATAAAGCAGAAAATACACATCCTATCAAAAAATGATTTAGAATAAATTTGTAGCTCCCTTTCAGGGTAACAATTTTTCCTAATTCATTTTTTTCTCTACTTTGCATAGTTTGACCGCAAAATGAAATTTTTGCTTGTTTATTATTTTTTGTGCGAACAAAATTAGAATTTTCGATGTTTTAAGAAAACTCAAAAATTTGCCATGATAATCTCGTAGGATTATCAAAAAGTAACGTTTTCCTTCTCTTGACTTTTATT
>CAKNWW010296274.1:0-10708 GCA_932074435.1 Andricus kollari | reverse complement strand
AAAAAGGGTACTTCAGGGGCCTCAACTGAACATAGGGAACAATAGGGGATATAGGGACCGGTCTGTGAGGACTAAAAATATATTCTAATACATATTTAATGGCTCGAAATAGATATTAAAGTTTATAATTATTAAAAAGATGTTGGTTTTGTTGACTATCGTTAGTTTCATTTAGATCTCGGTGGAATGACGGTTTTTGATCTACTAGTCATTATTTTTATATTTTAATACTGACTAGTATATCAAAAACCGTCATTCCACCGACAACCTAAATTAAAGTTTATAATTGTGAGCAAGAAAAACGAGGAAAAATAATAAAATAAATATTTGTAGTTTATGGACATTTTATATTAATTACAGCGAATAAGGCTGACATAGATGAACAAAAGAAGGTCACTCGGATTAAATACCCCAACATAAGACATATCAGCTTCAGTTTATCAGATCTTAGACAGCGGACTCCCAACCGATCGTCTGTACCAAAATCAAAACAGCAGGCTGCCGGTCGAGCCACTGAAGCGAAATCAAAACGAAAGAATGTAAGAAGACTACAATTTGTATTTATTTTTATTGTTATGAGAAATAGTGTAGGGTGTCGATTTGTACTGAAACCTTGGAAAATGCCATCTTTTAATATTTGTTTATAATAATTTTTAAATAATATAATCTTTAATTATAAAAGTTATACAACTTTTGCTTCTCGTGAGACATTCTTATCAAGTGACCCACACTAGAAAATTCAAATTCTTTGATCGTACTTAAACTTAGCTAAACTCTAGTCCCATTATATGTGTCGGTACTTCTGACTTTGGCTATTTCTAACTTCTTTAATCTTGATTAAGCAACTTTTTATCTAATGCAGCTTTGATAGATTTTTCACGAATTTTGTATCTGTTGATATTAAAGAAAGAAATAGTTGGTTTTCAAAAATGAACGTTAAAATTACATTGGACTTCTTTTCAAATTCGGACACTGAGATTTTTTTCCTATAATATGAGTTCCAGAGTAATCCAAAATTTAATTATTCGCCGGATTGGTATGAAACTGGTTACAAGTCAAAAAGGGCGGATCCAATATGTCCGCTGATTTCGATTTTCATGTCAAAAGTTTCAAAATGGTGTATCCGATATGGCGGATAAAATTTCAACATATTTCTCTAAAACTTGGTACATTGCATTTTTTTTATCGCTGTTTAAAAATTTGTCGTTACAAGTTTATATTTCGAAATTGTAGTCAACATATATTGGACCTAATATTATGAATTTGTAACTTCTGATGTCAAATCGACATCAGCGACCCCAAAAACTCATTTTCACCAAGTGTCATAAAAATCCGACAAAATATTGAATTTTGGCCAGCTTTAGGGTTCACTCAATTCACTAGTGCGTATCCATTAGTTCTACTTCGGTGCAGACTCTTTCTGTAATTTATCGAAGAGTAAAAATATTATCACTCTAAAACTCAGAGATATAATCTAAGAAAAAATGTAATCTTTCTTTGTGTACTATTTATAACAAAAAATAAAATGTGTCCGACTTTGGAAAGAAGTCTTTAGCATTGACCTTTATTTTTTAAGTGTAAATATTTATTTATTTAAGAAATGCTTATGATAAATGAAAAGTACGGAAAAACCTATCAAAACTGTATTAGAAAAAATTTGACAAATTTGTAAAAATGATTAGTATTGAAACAGTAACTCTATTCGTGAAATCAGAATTTTAATGTATATTTTTTTTTTATTAAAAAATTCTTGTAAAGTATTAATGACATTGTTCTTTTTTTATTAAAAAATCTAATCTTTTCCATCTCAAATATACTAAGTTAAAAATTTTTGAATAGATTTGGGTAGTTACACATTTTTATAAACATAGAAAGGCATTATGTTAAACGTAAAATAAGTACATAAGTTACATAATGTATAGTATTAGTTTATGTGCACCGATTTTTAATCTTTATCATGATTTAAAGAAAAAAATTGCATAGATCAAAATCTCAAGATTCTCCTCTGTATATGAATAATTAATGGACATATTTTTCTTCTCTGGTACAAAAATTGTTAACAAAGAGTACGCTATTTATAAAAACAAAATATCTTTCAATTTTTCAGTAATTTGAGTTGCAAGTGATTCTTATTATTCCAGAGTGTTTACTGACCCGGGGAACGTGGGAATTTGCCGACAATTTTGTAATCTTTAAAAATATTGTAAAATTCTGAAAATTAATTAGCAGATCCCGGAAATCTGCGTACAAAAATTTAAATTAGAAATGTTTATTTTCTGTGTGACATTATTATTATTATTATTATTATTAAATTACACGATGCAATGGTTAAAGCATATGATGAGTTGAACGTCGTTGATTTCTGACCAGCCAATCAGAAGCTGCGAAATCTTTAACAATGACTATTCAAAACATGACACAGGCAATACATTTTTCTACTACTGTCAGCATTTCACGGTCATTAAAATTAAAAATTGTGAACGCTTAAAGCTGACAATTTTTTCATTTAAAGTAATCAAAACTAAACTCTGCAAATTAAAGCACTTAAAGTGGAACTCTTTTGGATAATTAACTTTTAAAATTGAAGCTTAAAAATTGTTTAATTGAAACGTTCAATAATTTGCACGTATAAAATAGAAACGCTCAACATCATAAGCAATTTTAAATTGAATTCTGTTAGACTAAACAAATTAAAAATATTACACTTTTATAAATTGAGCAGTGGAAAAATATGTTGTTAAGAAATATAAATACACGTTGTCATTTCCAATGTTGTAAATTGAAGAAAGAATCAATACATTTCTAAATGTTGAACATTATGTAATTTTGAAGCAATTTTAAGTTAGAAAGATGACAAAATTCAACGATTTTAAATTTCGTTTAAAACTAAACACTTTTTAAATGAGAAGTCAAATTATTTTTATTCTAACACTTTTCAAATCAATAATCGTTCAATTGTTATTTATACATTGAAATTCAACCATTTTGTTGGCAAATTAAAAATTTAACAAAACGAAACAATTAAAAGTCTAACGTCCAAAGTTTAAATTTAGCACTCTGAAATTTGAACAATTTAGGGCTTTCTATTAAAAACTTTTTTCGCTTTTAACTAGTTTTAAATTGCTTTGTTTTGAATATTTCATTTATAATTGCTCAATTTAAATTTCCTTTTCTAATTAAATTAAAATTCCAATCGCATGGGTTGAAAATGGAATATTTTTGACTTGAAGAATATTTGAACATGGAATTTGAAATTTATTAAAAACGTTTAATTAAGAATCCATTTATTTGAAATTATTTAAAAATAGTAAATAGTTTATAAAGTTTCAATCGGATGTTTACTTTTCTTTAACTACCCATGCTTTCGTATTTAAACAGTTCAATTGTTAACTTTCAAAACTGTAAACTGTTTAGCTTTGAACAAATTCAGAATCGTCTTGTAAAATTAGTTTCTCATGTTTTCTTGGTCTAAAAAATCGCAGTCATTTTTCGGTCCTGCGTTTTAAAATGTTTAGATTTAGGGTCAAAAATGAAAATTTAAAAAGGTCAAAATAATTAATTTTTTCCGAGAATTGTTTTCATGTTTTTTTTTACCATCAAAGTTTTTATTTGTTCGGACAAATTATGGAGTAAAATGTTTTTTCTTGCAATTCTACTCTTTATTCATGTTATTATTTATTCCATTTTTTTAATACTATTTTTGAACAGCGCATGCAAGGTGGAAGTTTTCCCAATTAATTTTCTTAAATTTTGTTATAGTTTTTGTATGTTTCGTTTTGAGTGATAATTAATTAATTTTAAGATCCAATATTTCATATTATAATTACTTTTTAACTAATAATGACGTTCGGTATTGAGTCACATATATCACAAGAGCAAACCGGGAAAAAACCTTAATTTAGATCCGCGAATTTGCCGTGAATTTGTAAACGAAATTTTGCTAGACGTTCTCTTAATTATTCTGAATAATTACAATATTTTTTTAACCTTATTTAGGAGACCTGCAAAAAAATTAAACTTCCAGCGACTGAAGCTGCTTGCCGTGAAAATGAAAAAATTTTAAAAAATCACGCAATAAAGATTACGAAAACACAATTGCTTATCGGGATACATTTGCAGGAGGGAGAAATGAGACCCAGGATAAAGGACCTTGTGAAAATAGTTCATATGAAGGACAAAGTCGAGGCAATGACTCAAAGGTAAAAAATAAGGATCATCAAACCAGAACTCCTTTCCGAGATACAGTTGTGCCAGGAAATTCTGAAGAGATCGATCATTCAAACTGCCATAAGCATACACATTTTATAAGAATTATCTATATAAGAAAGATCTCTAAAACGTTGACCATTTTAAATCCCAGACATTTCCAAGTTTTCTTTGATTAATAAAGGACCCCACACCAAATGTATAGTAAATCGCTTTTTGTGAAAAATTCTATATCTAATTTTTATTTGTATTTTTGTACCTTCAAAGCAATAATCCGAAAGAAAAGAGTAAGAAAAATTGACAGTTTTTGAACAAAAAATTGTCAAAGTTTCAATTTTTACGTGTATTTTAATAGAAAAATGCTTATTTTAGTGAAAAGTTTTTTTTTCTCTTAAACTCTTAGTTAGATTTTTCTTAAAGTTTCACATTTTAACTATCAGTCTTACCGAAACAAAAGGTTCATATCTAAGATCTAGAAAGATGAACGATTTTTTGCGTATACAGACTGTTATGGATGTGTTTCCATGCTTTAAACATCCAAGTATGGAAAACATCATTTCTTAGTAACTAAATTCACTGCAGATTCTTTATTTAAATGCTAGGGGATAAAATTACTTTCAAATAAGTAAAGGAAACGTGCATAGCACGGATATTATGTATGTGTATTTACTTCAAGGGTTGTTTTATCATCCCTTTAATATTTAATCCAGAATATCGACATTTCTCAATGATTAAAATTACAAAAAGTTTTGTGATAAATCTATAAGGATAGGAATAATATTAAAGTAAATAGGGAAGGTGTAGAACGACAAGGATGTCTTTGAATTTGTTTAGAGGTTTGTTTAACCATCTCTTACTTAGAGAAGCAGAGAAATTAACTTTTCGTAAGGAATAAATCACCGAAGATCAGGCCTATAATATCACTTTAAAACATACATATAGGAAGTGTCCTTTAGGAGGACTTGCATTATACAGTAAAAACTCGCCTTTTTCCATGACCTTGAAACGAAATGATTGGACCCGACTCTTTTATCTCTAAGCTGGAGAGGGCCCCACCCTTACCGTGAGTGGGTAGTTTATTTTTAACGACGACGTTCATTGGCTGCCCCCTTCTTGTATCGATGCGCCGCCGGTCGCTACTTTTTCAAGCGAAAAGCGCGGATGATTTGAAATCAATAATAAATACTATCAATAATAATACACCCGAAATTCCTAGAACTGCTGGCCCACGCAGTTTCTCAGCGCGTAGGGCAAGAGACGGTTGCGACTCGCTGAGAGCGCGAGTACTCTGTCAAGTATATATCTTGCGAAATATTATGGAAGCGGTTCAGGCGAGTGGATATCCGGCTCATTCGCGCAGTTAGAAAAGTCGCGGTCCGATAGTCTTTGTTGGCGTTAGTGTTTTTGTTGCCGTACGACAATTTGTCAACTAAAAATCAATCAAAATAAAGAATCAAAAAACGACGCAAATATTTCGCGGAATAGTGAGTTTTGTGGCATGACGTCGATAGATGGAAATGCCAGCCGTCAGGAATGGTACTGCAACTGCATACGACATTTTGGAGAAAATCTCCGAAACGTGAAGTTAAGTTATAAAGGTCTGCATGGTAATCTTTTCAAGTGTAGAATGCATTTGCGCAATTCGGTTTTTTGATCCTTTTATCGGTTGAGGAACATGACTGAGAAAATAGATTCTACACTTGAGAAATATTACTATTTGTACATTTATGACTTTTGCGTTTATGATATTTTCTCGAAAACGTCGTGAGACCTATTCCCAGGACGTCGTGAAACAATACTCAATTCAAGGTTTCCCGCTCTTCGGGCCTCTTTTTTCATTGGTCAGTCACAGAGGTGGAGGAGAATATACCGGTGGGAGTTTCCGGAACTGCGCAAATGGAAATAACCGTCTACAGCCAACGGGAAATAAAGGCGTGGCGGAAATAAAGAGATTTAGAAATATGTGAGTTTCTACCGTAATTTATTTTCAGGTAGTTTAATCATCCCTTAATTATTGAAAGAAGGAAATCGAATAATCGATATTTTATACCCTAGCATTTAAATAAAAAATCTCCAGTGACTTTTGTTACTAAGAAATGATGATTTCCATACTTGGATGTTTAAAGTATTAAAACACCCCCATAACATGCTCTATACCCAAAAAACCGTTAATCTTTCTAGATCTTAGATATGAACCTTTTGTTTCGATAAGACTGATAGTTAAAATGTGAAACTTTTAGCAAAATCTAAGAAAGAGTTTAGGAGAAAAAAAACTTCGACCATTTTTTGTTAAAAAACTATCCATTTTTTTTTACTTTTTTCTTTCGGATTATTGCTGTGCAGGTTCGAAAATACAAAAAAAAAATTATATTTAGAATTTTTCTCAAAAAGCCATTTACTGTACATATGCTGCGGGGTCCTTTCTTCTACAAATATTTTAATAAGGTTCTTTTATCAAAACATACTTTAGAAAAGTTTCAAAATGTCTTGAAACGCAACTGTCCAGTATTTTATAGAGTTAAGGATTTCAAATATCACTTTAAAGTCGTCCAACAAGTTTTTTGCTTCGTCACGCATTGCTATTTTAAGATAAAACTGTAATATAATTATTTACACTATTCATAATATGGACTAAAATTTATTATTTTATACTTACCAAGATTTTTTTATAGGTAAAAATCGATTCCAAGCAACAGAAGATAAATAATTATGACTATTTTTGTGTAATATTTTTCATAAAATGTATGTTAACAGCTTCCCGAGATACATTTGTACTCGACTCTGATGAGGAAATCGATCCTCCAAACAATCGTAAGTATCAACATATCACAACAATTACCTATAACATATTTATTTACGGCTATGATGTATTGAACATTTTATATTGAGACTTTCGAAGATTCCGAACATCAAATATATTATAGGGGAGACCACCCTACAGTAGATAATGAACCTAAAGTAGATAATTGTTAATTATAAGCACAAATATACGAAAGATAATTATTTCTAATTTTAACAGGATAACACTTACAGTGTTTTAACTATTTATTAAATTAATTAAACAATTTTACATACAATAGTGTTTTCAATTAATTATTATCTACTACAGGTTCATTATCTGGTGTAGGATGGTCTTTAATACTTTCAAATATATCATATTTTATCGGAGACTAAAAGAAATGCCGAATACTGATGATTTGGAATTTTTAACGATATTTTCCTGATTGTTAGGTAAGATCTCCAGTACTAACGGCTCGTATGGTAGTAATAGATTGCCAGTTAGAAGCAAAGTATCGAGACAATTATTTGCTCCCCGAAGACCAGTAGATAATAATCCTGAGAACTTGATTACATCGAATCAAACTCGTTCCGATATTCCGAGGCCTTTACAGCGAGTTGATCAAACTTTACGAAATTCAATAAATAGAGATGAAAATGATATGGTAAATATGATTTTTAGTGGAATAAATCATATTTTTTAAAGATTTTGTTTCTTACATTAAAAAAAAAGACTGCGAAGGAAATTTAAAAAAATTACATATATACGAAGATGCGTCGCTAAAAAAAGTTTATAATTTAAAAGAAGACTAGCACGGAAAAGTTTAATTTGAAGTCTGTTACAATGTATCCAAAACTTGGATTAGATTCATCAATATCCTGAGATTTCACGGGAGAAAAATATACAATTTCAAAAGCGTCGCAATAAAAACTATTTTTTTTACCCAGAAATGAAAATTTCCTGAATGGTACATCTTATTTGTATTTATATAAATTACAGGTGCACCTTGGATACGATATATGCGTACATATAGATATTTGGGAGACAATGCTGGGAAAAAATGATTCCAATTTTACAAGAGAATTGGCTGAAGTTATTTAAGATGAAAGACGTCAAAATAGTCTCATTTAGCGGAATATTTCTCTCTATAATTGATCGGTAAATAAAAATGTACAGAAAAATTAAAGAAAATGTAATATGAAAATAAACTTTTAGGAGAAAAGCATATAATTTTGTGTGTGTTTGTGTGTGTATGAGAGTGGAATAATTTTCAAATTCAAGAATTTTGAAATCAAATGTGCAATTATAGAAGAAAATGTCTCATTACAGATTGTCTTCACAAAAAGATCACTGATGCCGGCGTTAGGGGAAAAGCTAGAGCTGCGAGAGTGAGGAGAATTGGGCAATATTTGTCCAAAGAAATGTATTATGTTCATACCAGCAATAAGTGAACCTGGATTCATGTAATATTCATATTACTAGAAGTCCCTACGAGTTTTCAGTTATTGCTGAACCCAACGATAATAATACTCGATAATTTTTCTAATAGTAATGATAATTATTTTCTTTTAGTTTCTTTTCTGCAGAGTTGATTCAAAAACTAGTCAAACTAGTGTAACCTTAATACAACAGATATTTTGGGATATAATATTTATATTTAACATTATTTGAGTTCATTAGATGCTAACTAGGTGTCGACCAGTGTGAATAAAGATTCATAATGTTTAATTAAAATTTCGATCATTTGGCTTTCTTTGTGATATTGGTCATTAAAAAAAATAGACTAAATGATCAAAATTCTGAGTATTATTTAAGTTTCTCGGCCTGATATTCAAGTGAATATTTTGCACTATTTACCAGTATAAAATTTAGGTTCAATCGTATTAATGATTAATTTCAAGGAAAAATATCGAAAAAATGCGAGTTAGACTTTTACGATCCCTGCCTTATCGACATTTTGCAACAACTTAACTCCACCTTAAATGAGATATCGAGTTGAAAATTTGGAAATTTAAATAGAGGTTACTAAGGAATGTGTTCATGGTCCCAACTTTCAATAATTAAAAAAAAAATTCTTTCAAGAATATATACTTTTTCTAATTATAAAAACTGAAGACCGTAAAAACGTTCCTTAGTGAATTTTATTTAATTCCCTAAAGTTTAAGCTCGATATCTCGTTTCATATGGAGGTAAGATTTCCCAAAAAAATGTCGGTAAGGTAGGTTTCAGTTATATGTGCCCTTAAAAGGAGCCAGAGAAATATGAATTGCTGGACTGCTTGTTAGATAATGATAATGTTGAAAATTGTAAAAGAAGCTGAGTTCTATGGAATTTATATATCACAATAGCTTTTAACATGTTTTAAGGGCGTTGTAACCCGGCTCTAAACTCAGCATGGAATTGCCTCATTTTACTTCACAACTTTTAGAATTAAAGCCTTGTCAGATACTTAGGACCTACTCCTGTTTTATATCAAGTCTGTATTCAAAATTGTCTATTTAATACTTGTTGTGTAATGTAAATATTTAAAAAATATTTTCAGCATATAAAATGGGATATTCTGCGATATCCCATTGTTTTTGAGGAATCTTTTAAGTTTCTTATTATTATGTATATTTGTTTACTACGGCGTGAGCTCGTTGGCTCTCTAACAGCATATACATTTCTTAAGTTTCTTAATGTTGTGTATAACTGTGTTAATTTTGTGATTCCAAAATATACCTTTTTTTCAACGTATATCAATTCTGGTGTTTTCTTTAGCGACAACCAACTATGCTATTATGCTATTTGTGTAATTAACAAGCTGGATACATTAGAAATATTTGTAATGCATTAAACTAAAAAAAAACATAATCTTTAGGCACTTTTCTTAAAGTAAGAAATTACGTCGGAAACGACGTACAAAAGGACGTACTAAAGGACGTACCAAAGTACGTATTAAAGGACGTACCAAAGTACGTACTAAAGGACGTACCATAGTACGTACTAAAGGACGTACCAAAGTACGTACTAAAGGACGTACCAAAGTACGTCCTTTTGTATCTCAATTTGGGACGTCTTTTGGTACGTCCTTTGGTACGTTCTTTTGTACGTACTTTCGCACGTACTTTTGTACGTCCTTTTATACGTCCTTTTGTACGTCCACTTTTTCAAGCAGGTTAGAAGGACACGACTAAAAAGGACAAATCCTTCCAAGGAAGGACGTTTGGCAACCCTACTGAAAGTGAAAAATCGATAAGTTACAATCTTTAGGTTAAGAAATTTGACATTCACCTTAAACACTGGCGGACCGGCCGAACGCAAGAATTAAGCTACAACGTAATGGTAAAGTAATGGTAAAGTAATGTTAAAGTAATATGGCATTATAATTATTAAGCGAAGCAAAATAAATATGTAAATTGTTGCAATCATAATAATACGTAAAATTTACGTTAAATGGCTATGCTGTAATTGCAACAAGTTTCATTTTCAGCATTAAAAAATGAAAAAAATAATGTGCCTCTCATTGCAGTCTACTAACGAAGGCTTCAAGCGGGCTACCAACATGCAGGGGCTCGACTTCAATAACAGCCACTTTGTTTTTTTATTCTTTAACGCTGAAAAAGAAACCTGTTGCAATCACGAGATGGCAATTTAACGTACATTTTAACGTATTATTATGATTGCAACAGTCTAGATATTTATTTTTCTTCTCTTAATAATTATAATGCCATATTACTTTAA
>CAKNWW010296261.1:0-12827 GCA_932074435.1 Andricus kollari | reverse complement strand
CCCCCCCCCCCCTAAAGCCCGCCTGCGTCTCTGGCAATATTCCTTTCCCCTCGACATCCTTCCGCAGCCTCTCCGCGACCACCATCGCGTATACTTTATACGCCGTATTCATTAGCGTAATCCCTCTATAATTTTCCTGTCTATTCCTATCTCCTTTCTTATACCCCATCCAGCCCTGCTGCTTTTGATGTTGAATGGTATTTCCGCCTATGAATTGATCATCCTGATCGTCACGAGATGATGTAGTTTCTAGTCAGGTCAATCGCTTTATATTACCTATTTACCGCCGACACTAGGATGTCAAAGTCCTCTTTTGAAGAGGCAAAGAGTTTAAGGTCATCTATGTATAAAGGATGGTTGTCCTTATATGCTCTTCTGTTCGGCGGGCCACATAGGTATCCAGAGCTTTTGCTTCGAAGCACAATAGATAGAGGCAAGAGGGAGATGCAGAAACGTATCGGACTTACAGAGCTTCCTTGAAAGACCCCCCTCTTTATGTGAAATAACTGGTAGTCACTTGTCTTTTCTCAGATGTTATGACAAATCTTGTCTGCCACAAGAGCATCAGCTCTTTCATACATCTTGCTATTTTTGGATGCACCTCCAGGCACTCAAGACGCTTGATAAGTAGCTCCTGTATTATGTGGCGGGAAGCTGACGTTTTCAGATCCGGTTAAATATCTGAAAGTAATCCTAGATAACAAACTGAACTGGGCTAAGCACCTGGAGGCCCTATGCAGGAAGTTTATTATGACTTTTTGGATTTGCAGGAGAGCCTTTGGGTTGACGTGGGGTCTAGGGCCTAAAATGTTTGCATGGATCTACTCTGCTGTTCTTAAGCCAAGGTTCCTGTATGCGGCTGTGGTCTGGTGGCCACGGGCGGAGCTTAAATCGATGCAGGACAGACTGCGAAGATTACAAACGTTAGCGTTTAGGTGTTTATTGTGAGTAATGAGGACTACGCCCACAGCGGCAATAGGATTCATGGTCTGTGAAGAACCCCTACATGTTGCGATAACTGCTAGAGCGGCACACGCGATGGGCCGCCTGGTAAGAGCAAATAGATGGACTCGGGGGACTAAGAACACTAGGCTCCCAAGTGACATCAGCACACTGCCTTTTCTACAGATGTGGCATGATAAAATAACAAAATACTTCAACTTTACCAAAATTTTCAGCATCTGCATTCCAAGCAGGGATTTGTGGAAAGCAAACGGTAACCCGCTTCTCCAAGGGGAAATCTGATATACAGATGGCTCCAGGGGAGTGGGAGGGTCCGGAGCAGGAATCTATGGCAGTGTGAGAGGGAGAGGGATAGGGTTCCCACTTGGGCGACATGCTACTGTCTTTCAGGAAGATTACGATCTGCTCGGACAGCCAAGCGACACTAACTGCAATAGGAAACCAGACATAACATCAGAACTGGTTTGGGAATGTAAAATGGCATTAAACCAACTTGCACAAGAAAAGAGTGGCCCTCATATGTGTCCCTGGTCACACAGGGACCAAGGACAACGAGAAGGCGGATCATTTGACAATATGAGGCGTAGCAAGTGCATACATAGGGTCGGTACTGGGACTAGCGTTTTTCTGCATCAGTAGAGCCATCAAAAGCTGAATCCGAACAAAACATCGGCAATACTGGGAACAAATCCAGGGTTGCCGACAGGCGAAATCCAATCTGGGTTATACCTATAAATTGAACAGAGCCAGTGAAATCCTGGGTTTACCCAAGAATGATATGAGGACAGTAGTCCTGATCCTAACTGGGCATAACCACTTGAACTATCATATACACAAAATGGGGTGTAGCCCCATGACAGGGTGCAGGAAATACTAAAAGAAATTAATAAAAGTAATTTTTGTGTTGCTGTTGGATTTTCCATGCGTGCTCGCCTTGAAATGTATGTTTGAAGTCATACTGATCCTATATATTTAATTTTTTACAAACATGTTTTGCAAGATAATATTTTATTGATACCAAACATGTTTTTCTCTTCCAAGTATCAACTTGTCTTTTTAAATAACTGAGGTTGCGGTTCTGTGACTAAGGTCTTATCGGGATCCAGGTTTCGTTCGTCGCCAATGCACTCGCTTTCTTTTTTTCAGCAACCTTTGAGTTTAAAAATATTCATATTGCACTCGAAAGTTGCGTCGTTAATTAAAAATATAAAAACAAGCGGTGCGGAAGTAAGAATGTAGTATAAAGAAACAATTACATCGATCGACACCCGCTTACTTAATGTAATTTTTCCCTTGGAATAAAATGGTGCTATTATCTTTGTCGTAACAGACATTATTAAACAAGTTTTTTTTCAATTGTTTAAATAATCGAAAATTATATTTTTTCAGGAAAAATGATCTTTTAATGAATTATTCTCATCCCAACATTAAATTTTCTACTGTATCACCTGACCTGCCCGTAAAACGTAATATGTTAAAAAATTGGTTATAAGTTAAGGGTTGTTTATTTTTAAAGCTATGACAATTTTTCATTACTAATATCATTCTTATAATAAATGAAAAGAAGCTTAAGACAAAACAATTTTTTTCAAAACAAAAAAACTTTCTTTTCAAAATGTTTGACTTATAATTATTATGACTAATTACAATTTAAATTTTAATATTAAAATGTAAACCTCAACTTTATGTTGAGAATAACAAACAAAATGTAACTCTAAAAGAAGATACCCTAAAGAATAAAGGGAAAAGGAGAACGTGAAACTATTTTTTTACACTGATGAGCATTATGGACTTTTACTATTTATCCTGATGAGGAAAACTGTTCGTTTTCGAAACGTCGTATTGGAATAAAGGACCCAACTAATGAATTCTTTTTGGTCTGAAGTATGTCATTTACCATCTCTAACATTATATTTATTAAATAAATTCTTTATAATAATTAAATACAATCTATAATAGAATATTTTTGATTTCTAAGTCTGTCTTTATTGGTTCTAACTACCAATTACTTTTTTTTAAAGATTTATTCAGAGATAAAAAATCATATCGTTAAAATGAACAATTTCGCTGCTGTATTTGTAAATGTATTGCTAATCATAAAAACAATGTGAGAAAGTGGCTTCTTTTCATTTGTTTGGAATTAAATGCAAAGGATTTCTAAAAAAAGTCCCAAATTGGATAAAAAATGTATCCTGTGGACGAGTTTGTTTGCAAAAATCCATTTCTGGACCACTGTGTGCCAATGCGAGAACGCTTTCGGCAGTGTGTTATATGTATGTTATATTATATGTGACGCGCCACGAAGAAAATTGTAAACAACCGACAAGCTGTGCAGGCTGTGACACTGGCACTCCGAACGACACGCTTACAACTACAGTCTCATGGTCTTCACACACAGGACCTGTCAATGAAAAATTTGCTTGCTAACCCTAAGGTCCCTTTTCTCGTAGCGCGTCACATATTATTATTATATCTAATTTTAAAAAAATGAGGATGCTCACTTTTCTCTCAGGTTTAAGATGGTTATAGGTCAATATGTCGAAGGCAATTTGTTAATGATTGGAGTTTGTTTTGATAGTCAGCACGGGGAAATCCCGGGATATATGGTCAGTCACGAACACATTTTTGTAATGCAATCAAGTGATCTGATAAGAGCAGTATGTCTGATTTGAAATATTTAACAAAGCCGAAGTCCGAGCTCCTAACCGCCTGAGCCACCGAGGTTCTTAAGTTTATTATCCTATATTATATTATATCCGTTCGGTTCCTTTGGAATCAAACCGGAGCGCCTATGACAAAGCCACCGAATGCGTCCTCACGTTGCAGGTAGCAGGTCATTGTGCCAAGGGTTTCTGCTGAATACGGTTACAATAACTAATAAGCAGTCACGGGCAATTGTCCAGGGATGGTCGCAAAGGAAACCCCCAAAGCTGAGGCGTAAAAAACGTGCCGGAAGCTGAATGGCACCTGGTTGAGGTGTCTTACAACAGTGAATCTGGGATACCGAACGACCCACCTGAGTATATAGTCTTACCCTCGTATGCTCGGCTCGGCAAGGGTGGATGAACCCCTTAACTAGCTGCTCGTGGGAACAACTATCGCATCAACAAACCCAGTTGTAGATGCGATTTCAAACGATCGAACGCCCAGAGCACCCGACAGTGGGTCGCCAAACGGTGTCGATCGCCCTATATTTCGGGGCGCTGAGAATTGGATGGATATACTTCGGCGGACCGGCGAAACGTTGACAGTAGTAAAGTATCATTACCTGACAAATCTTCGTTGACATTAAACACAAACAAGATGGTAAATAGAGTTTTAGTGCATAAATCTTAGTAAACGATGTTTCACAAACAATGTATGATTTGCTAAATTGTTGATATTCCTGATTAAATTTTTGATTCCAGAATTTAAAATTTGTTTTTTATATAAAGCTTCGGTTGCATTCCATATCGTTGGAGTATGTGTGCAAAGTATTCCATTATTATCGAGTAAGCGACAGACCGCAAAAATTATAAACCCAACATTCAAAGACAAAGTGTCCAATCTTGATCCTTTCTTTGAACGTTTTTTTATGAAGATTGATCTCATTTAGAGAGAAAGACAGAATATTTTTTCGGTCATACTTTCAATATATGTTCATTTAGTTACGAAAACAATTTAAAATAAACCGACGTTTCAACCCGTCTTTGGGTCTTTCTGGGGTTCCTGCACATATGGAAAATTTAACTAAAAATTTCGATTTAAATAACTTGCATTTTAAAGTTATTACTAAGCTAGATAGAGCAAAAGCTTTATATCAAAAGCAAATTTTAAATTGTAAAATCAAAAATCTAATCAGGAATATCAACAACTTAGAAAATTACACATTGTTTCTGAAATATCGTTTACGAAGATCTATACACGAAACCCTATTTACCGTCTTGTTTGTGTTTCATGTCAACGACGATTTGTCAGGTAATGATCTTAAATTCGTATCGTTATTTTATTTAATTTTAATTTTATTACTAGATCTGTGAAATTAGATAGTTTGAATTGTTATCAAATATGTTGTTTTTTTCAGATTAATTTGTTAATTTTTTTACCTTGAGAAAGACCCAAAGACGGGTTGAAAAGTCGGTTTATTTTAAGTTGTTTTTGTAACTGAGTAAACATATATTGAACGTAGGACCGAGAAAATATTTTGTCTTTTTCTTTAAATGAGATAAATCTTCATCAAGAAAACGTTCAAAGAAAGGATAAACATGTGAGACTTTGTCTTTGAATTTTTGATTTATTAAGTGAGATACATTGAGAGATTCATGCCCCTTTGCCTAATCTTCATGAGCATAAGATCATTTTTGTATTATATATGTTATATATGGATGACCTGAAGATCTATGCTTCTGAAGCAAAGCATCATCAGAATGCTTTATGAATCGTCCAAGGATACACATATGAGGTTGGTATGGACTTTGGATGGAACAAGTGCGCCAAGATTCATCTGAAACGAGGAGGAATTGCTGGCGTTCCCGCGTAAGATCATGAATATGCTGAAGAGCGTGTATATCAATTCGTCCGTTTCGTGCTTACACATCCCGCGCCGTAAAGGCGGGTGCGGACTTCTAAATATCCAGTGTCTTTATAACCGAATTATCCTGGGTACAGTTCACATCGTCGCAAATGAAAGAGCTTCTTTCCTCAAAGTGTTCAGAAATTACGAGATGATTGGCAAAGGAGCGTTCGTTTACAAAGCCACGGAGCAAGCGGTCGAGACCCTTGGCCTGGATCTGAACATCAGAAGTAAGGAAAGTCCAATACCTCATCTAGATGCCTCACTCCTGAAAGCTCAAGTGAAGAAAGTAGAGGTCAACAACTTCCTCTAACAGTTCCTCGACAAGAAACTCAGTCATAGAGGATTTCTTATTTTCACGAGTCGGGAAGGTGTTATTTCCACCATAGTGTACCGTAGACGCATTTTACGCCGAGAAATTTGCAGCGATGGGTACAGAGCGTGTCTATCTGGGTGTCCCAGTATTGTCCCACCCACGCAGGAGCGACGTATCTCCACAGAGACAATGCGGCCGAATTTACTGCAACTGCGAGTTTCGGACGGCGAGCTACATTATTCACTTGAGGTCTGACATCGTTCTCCTTCATCTACCGACGCTGAGAACTAGATCAAAAATATTGTTTGTTTCTCAAAGTCAAGGAGAACTGTGTCATGCCTCGAGTGTGCAATGGAGATTGCTCTCTGAATCTCGTAGTTCCAGTAAATTTGACACTTCTCGTTTTAGACAATATACACCATACGAGCGACAAAGGTGGTAGTAAATACGTCGTTCCTAGATGAGTGGGACACCCGGATACGCATGTGTCTTAGGTACTCAAAATATGCATGACACACTTTGCACGCATCGCTGGGATCATATTGACGTAAAATGCGGTTACGGTTTAATAATGAGGAAATGACACCGTCCAAGCACGTGAAACTGAAACCCTCGTTGCCTGAATTAAGTCCGTATGTTTCAAGGAACTAAAACCTTAGCTTTAATGACAAGGAATAATCTTTTACATTTCTATCAAAGTTTCCGTGCATTTTCTTGGCGTGGAGCTGTTCGAGGAAGTTGATGACCTCTGTTTTCTTCACCTGCGCTTTAGAGTTGAGGCATCTACATAGATCTAGTAATGCACTTGCCTCACTTCTGATATTAAGATCAAGGCCAAGGGTCTCGATCTCACTCTTCTGGATATGCATGATCTTATGCGTGGTGATGTCGAGGGCCGTGAGCACTTGCTTCGTCCATGGGACCACCCCCAATGGATAGATTACCACCGGGATGGCAAGCATGTTAGTCGCAGATATCTTGTTCAATGCTGACAGATTAGAGGATCAAATCTGTCGAAGGAGTCTCTTGCATCTGCATGGGAGAGCTGCCGTCATGTATGTAATATCCTGGATGAGGCTTTTAGGCACGGCTTCTCTTACCTTGTCTTACACCTTCGTCATATCGAAGTGCAATATCTCGACATCAGTCCAGGGAACGAGCTTGTGCACGTTTCCCCACCCGACTGCCTGTCTAATAGTAGGGGTAACTTCGGTCTTGCACTCAGCTATATTTCCAACTTCGTTGAGGTCATGCCCGTTCTTCGTCTGCCTTACACCTTTGACTTTAAGACTAAGGGTGTTCGGATTCTCCTTCTTTTTGAGGTCGTTTAGGACCTCAGCAAAGGTTGCTCCCTTAGCCGGCTCGCAGTAAACTCTCTTTGATCCTCTTCCGTTAAATGGGTGCGGGAGTTGCTTCAGCTTTTTCTATCGTCGAAGCGCCGTTGCTTGCCACATCTTTACGTTCTGCCTTCTTTTCCCCCTCCATAATCCTCTTTATGAGTTCATCACCAAGTCGCTGCTCGTGCTCAAAGAAAACTTTCTTCGTCATCTATGTGTAATCGTGCATCGAATCCATCCATCAGACTTAGTGCCTCGTCCAGTTCACCCCTAATTGTCATGAGCATGTACCTATGCATCTTACAAAAGGCCTCGGTCCTCCTGAGCACGTCATCCATCATGTCAATCAGCTTCATCTCCTCCTCAATTGTGTCCTTTGTGTGTTCGTTGAAGAACTGCACCAAGATTACGTCAATCTTATATGGTTTCTTCATCAAACCCAACTCTCCTCCAAAAATTTGACGCTTTTACTTTATTGTTTATTCGCCATAATTTATCCCACGAATAGCTACGGAAATGTAAGGTCCTTCGTCGCTGAGAACGACAGGGGGGGGGGGGGGTAAGGACTCAGTACTCCAGGAGGTGACCTGGTATCTTAGAATCACTTTAACACACACCACTGCCTGGTACTACGTAGCCTTCTGCATGTTTGTTAACGCCTTGCCTAGGGGTTTTTTTTCTTCGGGACTATCCCTGGCCCATAACCCGCGCCCGCTTATCAAGTTGTGTAACAGCATTCAGCAGAAACCCTCGGTACAGAGGCTCTCTATCCGCAGCCCCGGGATCGCGCCCAATAGCCTGGTCAAAGGCATCAGGGTACACTATATGTAGCAAAAGTTGCTACCATATATTTACATCGTAATGAGTTCTGCTACGACATATAAGGCAGCAGTGTTGCCAAATGAAATTCAGGACTGATCGCGTGAAATCATGAAATAATCTCGACTTTTTGTTGGTAACACTCTCATTGATGATGAAGATATAAATAAGATCACTCGAAGTCCAATATGACAGTTGCGCGATCTGTACACGTTGAATCCAGATAATGGGCAGTGTTTTCCGAACTAAAAAGACGCTTTTTTGCATTTTGGAATGGATATTTAATAAATCCTGAACATAAAAACATACGAAAAATAACTAATTGCATGACCTATGTACTTAAGCAAATTTTGTGAGTTTAAAAATGTTTATAACGTAGGCGTCTAGGAGTTAAAAGTGGAGGGTGTGCCGTATATTACAAAACTAATCGAGAGACCATGGTGGAAATCGGTGACTCTGTCAGAGGCAAAGACATATACATAATACAAACTGGAACTAAGGATGTAAATAATAACATAATGGAATTACTTATAATGGCGTACGCCTGCAAAACTTCCTCAGCAAAAAGTATAGTTGGTGTAATTCCATACTTACCATATTCAAAGCAGTGTAAAATGCGTAAACGTGGTTGCATAGTATCAAAGCTCCTCGCAAAAATGATGTGCAAAAGTGGATTGACTCATATCATCACCATGGATCTGCATCAGAAAGAGATACAAGGATTTTTCGATTTTCCTGTTGACAACTTGAGAGCTAGTCCATTCTTATTACAGTATATTCAAGAATCGGTGAGTTATCCATATTTAAAAAATTTCCTGATAATCCTGTAATGTTTCTTCAAGTCTTTTAGCCTGATGTAAGTGCAAAAAACCCCAGAGTTTAGTCCTTCAGATGGTATGCTATGCGTGAATACAGTGCTGGACAGTAACTTTTTATATTTAAATAAGTTATTAAAAAAATGTCGTTCTTCTGAACTTTTGAGGAACGTATTTACTTTTTTAGGCAGATAATTTGGAACGTAAATTATTTACTATTTTCATAGAAACTTGTAACTTTTTCGTTACTTTACCGTGATGACTCTTAGAAGATGTAAATTGGAGCATTCCCAGTGTGCAAAAATATATTGTCATCCTGAGGACGTTCATGCCAGTCCAATTGATTACCTAAATACTTCTCATGTCTAAAAGACGACTTTAAACATAAGGCGTATTTGGGAGATCAATTGGATTGACATGGACGTCTTAGGGATGTCTTTAGGACGTCGTCGGGATGACCATGTCTTTTTCCCTACTGGGTTAGCCCTTTGAAAAGTTATTTTTATTACATTTTTTTATATTCCAAGGTAATTGGTAACGAGTTACTTTCAAAAATTTAAATAAAAAAGTTGTTTAAAAACAAGCTTTTAAATAAATAAATAAATCTCTTTAAAAAGAGGGCTTGCAATAATAATATAATAATAAGCTTAAACTTTCCTCTTATGGCTTTGGGGGCTATGATGGCGGTAGAATTGCTACTAACAGGGTTTCGCATGAAAGATAGTCAGAGAACAAAGAGGACAGGGACCAAGAGGAACTTAAAACCCCATAGAAAAACCGAGGAGAGAAGCAGTAGATCGGCAGCTACGCTCGTGGAGGATATTTCGTTTGGGAGCCACTAACCAATCCCTTCTAGTATCCTTTCACTTTACGAAGGCCCCTCCAAAACAGCTGTACATTTTTTAAATTCACTCGTAAAAGAAAAATCGCATGAAAACACATCTGATACCATGATAAAACTTACTTTATTGGGCTGAAGGCAAGTCCTTATTTTTTTATATAAAAAAATTCATTTCGAAAATATCCTTCGCGACAAGATTAAAACCGTGTTTTTTTTCGCGTTACTCTGTCGCTGCTTGACTTTCGATGGCGACATCTTTGAACTGAACAATGTAAAAAATTTGAAAAATATCATATAGATGCTTTCATATTTTGACTAAACGTACGTAAACACGAAATTTCAATGTATTAATAACAATTAATGTAAAATGCGTTTGAAGATGACTGTGCTATCTTTCGTAATTTACGCAGTAGAGAGTTATATTTTGGCTTAAATTGCATGGAAAATTTCAACAAATGCAATCGAATAATAATGAGAAATAGCAAACTTGAAACTTCTTAATTAATAAAAAATAATCCTGGAAGACCGATGAATGGTGTGAATGAGAGAACACAGCGGCATACCACAGCTAAAGGGTCTATTCATTAAAAGCCATTGAAAATCAAAGTACTTTTTTCCTCTTTTAAGAAAATGTCTGCACTTTATGAATGAGCAGACCCCCGAGGAGACCCTTTAGCCAAGGTATCCCGCTGGGATCTCACACCCACACTACCATTCACCAGTCTTCCAGGATTATTTAAGGCGCTCAGAGGAAAACCCTGATAAGACCTATGTGATAACATACGACTTACCGTGTTTTTCCTCTGAGCGGCTCATTTGTTCTTAATTAATAGGTTTCAATATTGTCATTTCTAATTATTATTCGATTGCATTTGTTGAAATTTGCCAAGCAATTTAAGCCAAAATATAACTCTCTACTACATATATTACGAGAGATAGCACAGTTATCTTCAAATGCATTTTACGTTAATTGTTATTAATATATTGAAATTTCGTTTCTACGTATGTATAGTCAAAATATAAAAGCATCTATATGATTTCTTTTTAAATTTTTTACATTGCTCAGTTCAAAGATGCCGTCATCGAAAGTGAAGCAACGACAGTGACGCGAAAAAACCACGGTTTTTATCTTTTCGCGAAGGATATTTTCCAAAAGAATTTTCGCACACAAACAAATGGGGACTTGTCTTAAGCGTTATAATGTAAGCTTAACATGGTATAAGCTGTGTTTCCATACGATTTTTCTTTTGAGAGTAAATTAAACAAATGTACAGCTGTTTTGGAGGGGCTTTCGTAAAGTGAACGGATAGTAGAAGAGTGCCACTGGAGCGCTTATAGCGCTTATAGAGTGCCACTGAAGCGTCTTCTTAGAAACATTGTATGAAAAACACCCTGAAGTGTCGCAGGTCAAAAGAACTGACTTACTTCAGAGAATTGGGACTATAGTATCCAAAATTATTTTCTTCACAGAGCAACTCAATCGAATGAGTTCAGAATTTAGAGCCGGCGTAGTTACTCCACAAGTGCAAGAGGAGGAGGGTCAAAAATCTAGAATTGGAATTTAAGAATTTTAAAAATAGATCATAATCAAATTCAAAATTCTATTTAACATCTAATACACAAGTTAATGTATAGAATTCCTGAAAATAAAAGAAGAATCCAAGGACCAAATTTGGACAACCACCCCAAAATGCTCCTATTTTAATTTTAAAACAAAAAAATTAATTTCTTTGGACAAAAATAAAAAAGAGGAATGAAAATTGAGAAGACAAGCAACCAAATCCCCTTCCTTCTCTATTTAATTTCTTTCGTCTTCTTTATTTTTATTATCAAATCACAATATGAAAGCATTCATAATATTTACCAACGTTATCCCGCCCCCTCTCGCTCTCTCTCTCTCCCTCTCTATGTGAGTATGAACTAACGTACTACTTTTCGCTCTTATAAACTGAAGGACTTGTAGCACGTTCAGAGGCCCTATATTTTTGCTACTGGTTGGTTTTGAGGTGTTGACTGTCACTTTTTGGAGGTTACCTGCCTGCCATGGATCTTTGACTGGCAAGGTTGACTTGTCAGTCCCTATATGGTCTTGAAGCCTTCACCGCCACCTTGATTTTGTTAAGTATTGAAGCCACTGTAAACCATCACCGCCATCTTTGTGGGTGTTCGACCGGAGTGGACATTATACGTTTGGCTGTCATCTTGGGAATTGGCACGAAGAATGCTTTATATCCAGGTGCCTTGTTACCAGATTTGTAATTTGAATTAAGTGTATGCAGTATGGATTCATCAAAGATACATAATTGTAGCACGTGTAAGAAGGAGATCAAAACAATTGTGGGGTACTGTAAAGATTGTGCGAAATATGTCCACCCCAATGACAAGTGTCAGACACATAAAGTGTATAATTCTAACAATGAGTTAGTTCTATGTACGGTAAAATATGAGTTATTTACGCTGCATGCAAAGAAGGGTTCCTTAAGCCAGGATATAAATCTAGAAAACGTTGATGAAGGTAGTCCAAATAGGAAAGACAAAGATTAAACTGAATCAAAAGTAAATTATATTCTTGAAAATATAGACAATATTAAAGGGAAACAGAGGAAAGGGGATTACTTAGAAAAAATATATTATTGGAATAATTAAAGAAGTAAAAAAAGCAGCGAAGGGATTAGTTGATGAAATGTCAAAATTATTAAAAGGGAGATAAAAGATAATGTGGGAATCATAAAAAATGTAGTCAATAAAGAAATACATACTTTGAAGGAAGATTTAAATATTATAGTTCAAAAGGAAATAAGAGAAATTAAGCCTTTAGTCACAGGCATTAAAGAACTGAAAGAATTGTTAGAAGCTAAAGAAATACAAGAATAAAATTTTGAGTGTGGAGCAATGGTAGAAAAATATTCTTATGCCGAAAAGTTAAAAAGAAAGAATACATGAAACGGTTATTTTAGTAGAGCCTGTACAAAAAGAGGGGGAACCAAAAGTGAAGACACCAAAAATTCTATTAAGGCCATGTGACGAGTGGGTCACGTGACCAAGCTAGTCCTCAATTTTTCATTGTAAACTTACGTCCAAAAGAAATAAGATATCGCGCTCAAAGTTTGGGAAATGAAAGAGGAGACGCTAAAGTTCACGGCTCTACTCTTTTTCGGTAGAAATTTTGAAAAAAAAATTTATT
>CAKNWW010296224.1:0-16828 GCA_932074435.1 Andricus kollari | reverse complement strand
AGTACCGTTGTCTACTTTTTACTGCCCCTGTTCTACTTCTGCTTTTTACAGACGTGATATTATATCCAATTTTTTTAGCCACTTTTCTATAGCTGGCTTTTACTCACCCTCAAGATATTTCCACTTTTTATTATCAGCCGCTCAAATATAACTAAATATTAAATAATTATTCTTTTTCTCAATTAAAAATTTTCTAATCGAATGGGTTCAAAATGGAATGCTAGAATGGAAATGGAATATAAGACTTTACTCTGAAACAATATTTTAATAAAAGCCTTTACTTATGAATCTATTATTATGAAGCGAGAGAACGTTAAACATCTGAGGTCTTAGCGATGAGGAGAGAAGTAGACTTGAAAATTATTACAGAAAAAAAAGAAGAAAGTTAAACGACTAGTCAAGGAAAGTCAAGATAAAATCAGAACAGAATAAGAGAAGAAATTAGAAAACGACTTCCAAGGAAGCATGAAACTAATATTTAAAGAGATGAACAAAAGTAAAAGTACAGAGTTTGTGAGCATGAGAAAGAGCAAAGGTGAAATGCTATATGACACAGACGGGATAGTAGACGCTTTAAAAGACTCTTTTAAAGAATTATTAGGAGGTGGAGATATAGGACAACAGAGCTGCGAGATAGAAAATAATACATTAGAAAACCCAATTGAAAATGTCTGCGTCACTGAGGTTACTGATATAATTAAGAGTTTTAAAAATGGTAAGGCTGCTGGTATAGACAGTATTAATGCTGAAATGCTTAAATACGATGGCGAATACATACCTCACAGGGTGTGCGAATTGATAAATGTATGCAACGAGACGGGACAAGTCAAAGACGATTGGGGAAAAGCGATTATCGTACCAATATACAAAAGAAAGGGAGATAAAAACAACTGCAATAATTACAGGGGTATCAGCTTACTAAGTACCGTAAGTAAAATATACTCAAAAATACTTATTCGTAGGGTAATGGAAATTACAGAAGAAAAGATATGGGAAGTTCAAAGTGGATTTATGCCAGGAAGATCTTTCACAGATCAGATATTCAGCTTAAGACAGGTCACAGAAACAAGCTTGAGAGTAGGAAAGAAAGTTTTCTGTGCATTTGTTGACCTAGAAAAAATATTTGACAAGATATATAGAAGTAAACTTTGGGAAGTCCTTGAAGAGTACGGAGTCCATGGATGGCTCCTACAAGCAATACAAACAATATATGCAGGCAGTAAAGCGAATGTAAGGGTTAAGGGAAAACTAAGTGACTGGTTCGATATTATGCAGGGTGTTAGACAAGGATGCGTTATGTCCTCATGGCTATTTATCATATTTATGGACAAGTGTCTAAGAATGGCCCTCTTCGACGAAGAAGGTGTAGATCTCGAAACAGTGAAGGTGCGTGGTTTGGCTTTCGCAGATGATAAGATTGTCATGGCAGAATCAATCGAGCACTTGAAAAGAATGTTGAATAAACTTAATACAAGCATGAAAAACATGGGCCTCAAATTTAACGTGAATAAAACAAAGGTAATGGTGTTTGAATGAAAAAGTGAGAAAACAATGTGCAACATTGTCCTGAATGATCAGAGATCAGAGCAAGTTGACAAATACGTATATGTGGGTAGCCTATTCACTAGCAACGGAAAAATAGACGGGGAGTTAGATAGGCGCATTAATGAAGGTAAGAAGGCTATCGGTAGAGCAGGATCCATTCTCAGAAATATAAATAAATTTAAAAAAACTAAAATGACATTATATAAATCTTTAATTGTACCAGCTGTACTATACGGTAGCGAGACATCGACATATCAAGAAAAGGACATGAGTAAAATTAACACGATTGGCATGAAATCTCTGCGCACAATATGCGGGAAAACACGGATGGACAAAGTCCGAAACGAGATAATCCTCAAAGAATGTGTTACAGGGGAGAAACTAGGTAATATATGAGTAAGAAATCAGTTAAGGTGGTTCGGACATATTGAAAGAATGAAAGATGAACTACTGACCAAACAGGTGTATAAAGGTAAAGTAAATGGCAGAATGCCCAGAGGTAGACGGCCGAAAGAATGGTTAGAATCTGTGAATGAGACATTAATTCGAAGAGTCATACACAGTAAAAAGAAAACCTTCAAATTTGATGGAACTGACTTCCAGGATGGCCTTAAATTCATTAGGTAACTGAATTTATGATACTGAGATGAACATATAGTCAGTCTGTCTTGGCGGATAGTTATTTAAGGTCGAAAACGAATGTAAAAGCCGCATGGTTGATCAGCATTTTTCAGAGTAAGTATGAAGTGCCAGAAAGTTAGTTAGAACGGACATGAATTTCATTTTATGCGGGCGGAACTCGTTCAAATGTTCCGTGTGCATGACGGTACGTGTGCGCAACTTCAGGCTTAAAGTCATCTCTATCGACACTGTCTGTCGTGAGTTTACTGAATGTTCGCATTATACATCTGACTTTACGAACAAAACATGACGGACTTTTTTCCGCAAATCGAGCTGACTTTAAGATTTCCGACTGATGCTGACTAATCGTGCTCGCGTTCTTCTTTTGATCACACCTTGAACTCCGTCGATATATATGCGGACTTTAAGGTTTTCTTTTTAGAATGTGAGTAGAGTGAATGACGCCTGCAGCAAAGACCTTGGATACTAATGGGCCCAAGTGGGGAACCACACATGACAATTTTTTGAGGCTCTCCACGTGGGGTGATCGCTAGAGAGATTGATCAGCAACCTGGGTCGGAGCAGTGTTGCGGAATGAACGTGTCATTTAAATAAATAACACGAGAATTCTAGATCAATCTAAAATATATATACCTTACACCTATATACATATGTACCCTATACCTATATACCCATCCACACACTACTACTTTCCAACCGACCAATTCGCGCCTACCCCGAAAGGGAAACGGCTTAATGACATAATAATAATAATAGTATTTTTAAATTGAAAATATTTTATTAAGTTTCAAACGGACGCTTATATTTTTTGATAAATAAGGCTTTCGAATTGAAACAGTTTACTTTTTAACGTTAAAATCGGAAAATTTTCAAATTTTGAACGGATTTAGAATCGTCTTGTCAAATCAGTTATTGTTCACTTTTTAATACTTAAAGTACAGTTCAATTTTAAAAATAATTAAAGAATTTATATTTACGGTTAATCAAATAAAATTATTTTTATCAAAAATGATCAATTTCAAACTCTTTTAATTTTGAATTGTTTGAGTCTTCAAGATTGCATTTTAAAATTCTTTAAATTAAAAATTTAAGTTTAAAAATAAAAGTCTAAAATGGAATCTTTTTAAATTAAAAGATTTTTGAATTACGCATTGTAAACTGAATTATATTAGAATTAAAAAGGATAATTCAACTAATTATTTTTTTAAACTGTTGAAATAGAACTTGGACTGATTTTTCTTCTAAATATTTGTAAAATTTCTTTTTATAATTATTAATTATTATTATTTTTTATACTTATTTTATTACTGCAAGATGCCCTAATAAAAAACTAGAATCTAATCTAAGAAATAGATACAAAAAATATATGGTCAACAAATTTCGTAACAAATTTTTAAACAAGTCAGGTGTTTGCATGAGCTTTAAATTTAAATGACAACTACATTAGTTGGAGAGAGAAAAACATACCATAAGATAGAGTGAGAGAGAAGTTACCGTCTCCTTCATTCAACGATGCGTTCATTCGAATATCATACTCAAATTTTCCGAAAATTCATGAGACCGGGAAAAGTGTTAGAAAGGAGTGAGTGTAAACTAACCTGTCTCTGCATGGTATGTCTGAACGGAAGATGAATAAAATTTTCATGAAGGTCTCCGATCTTTGCAGGATCTTTGAGTAGAACATAAATAGGGATGCCTTGGACTTTCTTCAAAGTTACGTATCAGCGAATCTCTACATTAATTTTTTGGGTCAAAGCACTTGATTTAAGAAAAATGTTCCCGCTTATCCGGTGTCGCTATTTTATTTTTAGACATCTAAATACATTTTTTAAGTTCAAAAAATGGTCTGGTTTTACACAATTTTCAAGAAATTCTTACAATTTTTTCAAACGAGCTAACAAAACCAGATAAGCGGTAAAATTTCGTTTGAAACAAGTACTTTTACTGAAACAAACACGTCCATTGACGGCACATTTATTTCTAATTGAAATTTAATTGATACAGTCGCTATACAAAAATGTCGACTGCAGCTTAATTTTCCTAAACTTTTTGTTTGTTTTGTACTCTTTCTCGTAAGAATTTTTCGACTTGAAAGCACAGAAAATTCTCGCATTTAGTTATAATGGAAATGATCTCTCTTAATAAAAAAAAATAATAAAAGGATAAACATAAATGATCAAAAACCAATGATGTGCTTGACTTTACGTTCGTAAATTATTTTTATCCACGATTTGTGTGAAGATAATATTTATCTCATAGCATAAAATCTTTGCGTGAAGACAATAAAAAAACCGTGCTCAAAGCACTCGCCTCGCTGCATGCAGTGATGACGGAGAAACCTTAAATTTGTACAAATTAACCCAAAAAAAAAATACGAGAATTAAGCTGCAGTCGTTCAAAAAGTGTCCGAAAAGAAGGAGGGTAAAAACGACATTTTCGTATAGCGACTGTATCAATTTTTTAATTAGAAATCAATGTGCAGTCAATGGACTTATTTTTTTCGCTAAAAGTACTTGATTCATACCAAATTTTACCGCTTATCTGGTTAAAAATTAAATAAAAAATTAGCCAAAAACATTTTTCCAACTCAGAATTTATGAATTAAAAAAATCCTTTCTCCATCCTTTACGTGCGTTTCGGTACAATTGCGTACCTTTTTCAAAAGGTTTTTAAACCCTAAATACAATAATATTTGAAAATAGCAATATTAAACAGAAAAATTAAAAAGAATAATTAATGTAAATTTGTACCCGAGATAAGATTAATTTCGAAGAGTAAAACAAACATACAAAAGGAACATCGAAACCAGTGTCAATTTTGAAGAATTCAAGTCAAAATTTGAGTCAAAAATTTAGAAAACATTTAAATTGTTATAGAAGTTTCAATAAAATAAAATATACTTCACTCACTTTAAAAACTACATCTTAAAATACAGAAAAAGAGATCTTTATAATGGTAAGGAAGGACGAACAAAAATTTACAATATGAAGATACAATAAGACAGTTTCAATTGACGAGTTTTCATTGAAACCACTGATGAGGAAACGCGCGTAACTGAATTTAAATTTAAATGTGAGAAGAAATGGTTTCAACTAAAACATATAAATATTGCGAAATTTTTTTATAATAATGAACTCAATAATACGTTGTTGATGAGCATTTTTTTCAGTACCTAATATTTTAATATTTTTAAAACAAAAATCAAAATAATGACTAAATATCCATGAATGTTGTCACAAACCTGTGTGAAAATTCCCAACTTCACAATCTCTTTTGTGTTCGGCAATTCTAGATTTAATCTCCGGCCAGTTTCACCTATATAGACTTTATTGCAACATTTACATTTAATCAAATAAATAACGCCAGATAAATTTTCAATGTAATCACTGTCTTTCTTTTTCAATAAATAATTATCTAGAGTATTTGTGCTTTTAAAATAAACAAAAATATTAAATTTTTTATGTGAACTCCTTAACCGTTCAGATAACCCTGAATGTAAAGCAAAGTAACATTTAATTTGAATTTATTGTAAGTGTCACTCCATTAATTATTTTTAATTATTGCATTTTACTGCTATTATTGTAAATCTCATGAATACGTTCTGTAATAATGTTATTAACAAAATCAAGCGGATAGTTATTATGTATTAAGGTTGTTTTTAATTCATTTAGATTTTCTTTTCTTAATTGTATATCACTTAATTTAACACATCTGTCTACTAAACCTTTAATCAACCCAATTTTATGACCAAATAAATTATGAGAATTATAGTTTAAATATCTGCCAGACCAAGAAGGTTTATATACCAGTTGGTTCGTAAATCACCATTTTGAGTTTTAATGATCTGTAGATCAAGATAGTTAATAAAATTATTGATCTCACGTTCATGATTAAAATGTATACAATCTTCAATGCTATTAAACACATTTAAGAAAGCTTCAATCTTGTCAGTAGGAGCAATAGCTAAAATGTCGCCTACATACCTTTTGTATAAAATAGGTGTGAAATCTAATAATGTTAGAGCTCTTTTTTCAACATCTTGTAAAACTAAATCGGAAACAACTGGGGATAAAGGTGAACCCATAAGGCAACCCGAAATTTATTTATAAAATTTATTATTAAACAAGAAAACAATAGCATTAAGAACCGTTCTGGTAGCAATTCATAATTCATTTGTTGTTATTTTTATCAAGTTCTGATTTAAAATAAGTTTTTCTTCAATGCAATCTAAAGCAAGATCTAGTGGGGGATGCAATCAAACATGGACACTACATATAAAGAAACTAATAAATTACTTTTTGGTACATTAATGTTTTTAAAAATATCTTTAAGTTTCCAATTATATTTAACAAACGACCTAGTGTTCATAGAAACAGGGTTTAGAATATTTGAAATATACTTAGATAGATTGTGAGTGGGAAAACCAACAGTAGAGACAATCAGTCTCCAACTTAAATTAGGTTTGTGGACTTTAGGGAGAGCATAAGCTTTTGCTATGACAATATTGAGAATTTTTAAACGATATGCACATTGATCATTAATTAATATTTTACATCCATACTGGTTTTAATATTCTTGTATAAAATATCATTCTCAAGAATGTTTTCAACTGTACTGTTATAATTTTCTCTGTTAGCAGCGACCGTTAAGTTGCCTTTGTCAGCCTTCAAAAAAATTAAATCTTTATGTTTCTTTTAAGAATCTTCAACTGACTGAACTAATATTAATTTTAATATTAATATTAACTATTATTAATTATTGCTCATTTCAAATATTATTGTATTTAGGTTTTAAAGGCCTGTTGAAGAAGGTACGCAATTGTACCGAAACGTACGTGAAGGATGGAGAAAGGAAATTTTTAATTAATAAGTTCTGAGCCAGTTTTATTTTGACAAAGCTCGACGAAATATTTCCATTTTTGTCCAAAACATCCCTATTTATGTTCTACTCAAAAATCCTGCAAAGATCTGAGACGTTCATGAAAATTTTATTTAACTCCCGTTCATGCATAGCGTGTCTGGCGAGCGTGGGACCCCCGGCAGCCAAGTTGCTCTGACATCAGATTCTACCATTAAAAAAATACAAAAAAAGGGTTGGGATAGGTCTGTTGGGACAGCAGACATGCAGGCCGAGGTCCGTTTGACCCCCTTCCCTGCCGATGAAACGGCACTGGCAAATGGCACTGGGCCGCGAGTGATTTACAGTAGTTGGCCGCCACCAACCCGAATCCTTTTTTACAATTTTCTTTAAATTAGAGTCAACTTCCTCCTATTCTAAAGGCTTTGAAACGTACACGATCAATTATTCTAAGACTGGCGAGGCCCCCGCCTCTACCGCGAGTCGTCAGTTCATTTTTATCAAGCGACGTTCATTGGGTGCCCCGGCCTTGTATCTCTGCGCTTGCTCTAAGCAACTTTTTCAACTGCACATGTGCCGAAACGCGCGCGCCCACGCAGTTTCTCAGCTCAAGGGGTGAGTGACGGTTGTGACTTTCGCCTCGGAAGGGCTGGGAGTGCGCGAGTACTCAGTCGAGTATATTGCGCAATATGATGCATTCCAATTGGAAACGGTTCAGACGGTTTCGACTTATTGCGCAGTTGAATTAGTCGTGGTCCGTTGGCCAGTATTTTTGTTGGTGTACGACATGAAAAATATTAAATTTTCTGGAAATAGTACAAGTTGCCAACTAAAAATCAATGTAATAGAATCAAATATTTCGCGGAATAGTGAGTTTCTAGCATGACGTCATGGCCATGCTAGAATACGTGGAAACGTCAGCAAGGTTAGCATAGCAGTGACATAGGAGGGACATAGGAGTGCAGACAACTTTTTGGAGGATCATAACCTTATTCGGGTTGTGGTTTGATCCACCGATGAGTACATATCGCGCTGTGTTTTTCTACAAAAAATTTCAAGTATATATGCATTTTGAGGCAGGTGTTTGGCCCTAAAACAACAATACTAGGTTTTAGTTAGTTATTGGTATGTCCTAAATACAACTCTGTCCAGCTGCAAAACAGTTAAGTAGGTGAGTAACCTCTGTGAGTCGCTGACCCGCGTGGTCACGCGATCACAACAATGCCTGATGGAGATGACTCCAATAACGAAGGGATGAATGGTCAGTTGAACTCGGAAATCATGGACACGTCTCTTAATCACTTTTTTCAGGAAATGTCCTCAGCAAATCCTGTAATGAATTTCGTTGAATCCGCTTCTAGTAACACCCGATCCTAAACTCAAAGCAGGTAAACCTTCCAGGAAAAGAGGGCTTGACCTGCCACATGGTCCTCATAATGAGTCTCACACTGAAAAAAAAAAACAAAGTTTTGTGTAATGGAAACAACCAGCCTGCAAATACTCACGAAGGTGTTCCAAATAATAAGTACACTTCCAATAACAAAGGTCCTTACTTTGTCACAATCCAATCCACACAAGAAACAATTCATCCACTGTCCGTTGGTAGTATTCTGCATAGAACTTTTCCTAATGTCATCAAAGATATTCGCAAGGGTAATAAAAACAGTGTCTCGGTTGAGTGCAAATCGGGTTCAGATGCGAACAAAATCGTTCTTCACAATACCATTCTACATGAATCGAAACTTGATGCATTTATTCCTAATTACAGAGTCTCCCGGCAAAGTATTATAAGAAATGTACCCACTGACATTTCCTCAGAGGAAATAAAAAACTTTGCTAATACAAGCAATGGTTGCTCGATTCTAGAAGTGCGTCGCTTCACACAAAGAAGGGATGACCAAATGCGTAACCTTCCAACTGTTGCAATCACATTTGAGGGACCAGAAGTACTGGAATATGTATACATTTTCCAGGTTCGTGTCGGGGTTGAGCCATATAGCAACCCAGTGAAAATGTGCTACTCTTGTTTTCCCTATGGTCATGTGGCCTCTCAGTGTAAGAACCCAAGGTGTCTTCATTGTGGGTATAAACCACACAATACAGATGTTCCCTGTTCTAAACAATCTGAACCACCCGTCTGTCTGAATTGCAATGGATCGCCTCAATTAGGTGATGTCGATCTGGATTGTTCCCTTGGCATTAATACGGGGCCCACTTCTCCAGGATCATTTTCCTACACAAATGCTACTTCGAAACCAAGTATACAACGTAGAATCCCACTAGCCAGTCAAAATGTCAGTACTCCGCGATCCTCAGAAAGTGTTGAGAATCATCGCCGTACCACAGATCCCTCATCCAATAGTTCTTATCTACGGTTTATAGCTTCCATCCCACCCGAAAACCCTAGTCTAAATGCTTTACCTCTACAATTTGCTCAAACCTTTACTCATATGTTTTCCTTCTTGGCGCAGTTTGTAACTCAATTTGCACCATTACTATCTACTCTAAATCTACCTCAAACACCTTTGCCTATCCCCACTGCTGCTTCTACATCTAGCGTACCATCCTTCTTATCAACACAAACAAAGGCAAGTAATTAATTACTTCCTAATATACCTTCAGTACTTCACCTACTCATTTATTTACAATATTGACCAAAATATCTAAACTCAGAATTTTCCAATGGAATTGTAGAAGCATCTACAATAAAAAAGGATGTTCAGATAAAATAATTAATTACTATGACATAATTCTGCTCAGTGAAACCTGGTTAAAACCCAAGTCCTACTTTCAAGTTGAAAATTTTAATTTAATTCGTAAAGAACGTGAGATCATAATAGGAGGAGGTATCCTCATTGCAATTAGAAACGATATCCCCTTTAATATCATTGATGTTTATGGAGTCGAAGATAAGCTGGATACATTAGCTATTTCCATTCCTACAGACCTTGGCCCGCTATGCATAATAAATGTCTATAGAAATCATCGTGCGAACATACAAGACATTAAATGGGATGAATTCTTTGATTCAACAATTAATTACAACAATATTTTCATAGGGGGCGACTTCAATTGTCACCATACGTCTTGGGGTAGCGATCGTTCATGTCAAGTAGGAAATAATCTGTTTTATCATGTACAACAATTTAATTGCAACATTATCAACAATGGGAATCGTACGTTATGCACCGGTCCTGACAAGGCAAAATTAGCTATTGATGTTTCTATGGTATCCAATACTCTTATTACGCGATATTCTTCAAATACCTTCACCGACAAAATGAGTAGTGACCACTTCCCAATGATAATTGATATAACTATATTTTGTCCTTATTATCAGTTTTATCACACAAATATAATTTAAAAAAAGTCAGTTGGAGTGTTTTCAGAGAAGAATTTTCTAAATGTAATCATGACATTCCTCTACAACTAAATGATTCGGCTAGCATTCTAGATACGTATTATGACCTTTTCAAGGAGATTGATAATGCACTTCATAAAGCTGGTCCTAACATAGATAAAAAACCTTCTCGAATTAAAAACAATCCTTGCTCTCCGCCTTGGTGGAACAAGGATTGTGATAGAATTGTTAGAATTAGATTAGCTAAACAAAAGAAATATTTGGCCACTTCCAACTACGATCATTTCATCGAGCACAAGCGGTACGATTCTTATGCTACTAAACACTGAAAACAATAAAGAAAAATAGCTTTCACTCATACTGCGAATGTTTTACATTCGAAACTCCTCTAACGAGTGTCTGGTCAAAGATCAAAGGGTTCAAAAACCCGAAACCCTTTCCACAATCTCGAACCACATGTCCTTAAAATGTGGAAGTTATCGCTCAAATGGAAAATTATATGGGACAGCTTGTCAATAGCGCAAAAGATATTAATGTTGATTTACCACAATTACCAGACTTCAAAGACAGTCAGACATGTAGACCTCCTATGGGCTCCAATGGCGTTTTAAATACGGATATTTTCGATTCCCCCTTACAGTTGGAGGAACTCATTTTAGTTTTGAAAAACTTAAAGGCAAAATCTTCCCCATGATTGGACAAGATTAGCTTCGAGGTTATTCGAAATCTACCTACAAACTATCTTAGACGTTTACTTCTGATTTACAATCATATTCTGGATGAAGGTCTCTTCTCCACGCCCTGGAAAAACTTTCTCATTTTTCTACTACCAAAGTCCTCACCAGGCAAATTTAGACCAGTTTCTCTAGCTTCATGTTTTCTCAGACTATTGGAAAAACTGGTTTTAGTAAGACTGAACAATTGGTCGGAACGCAACAACTTACTCCCATCTTCACAATATGGCTTCAGAAAGGGCCGTTCCTGCGCTGACAGCTTAGCCATACTTTCCACAGAATTACATACGATTCTATCCAGATAACAATTTGTCCCTCACAGTGACGGCGTAATGCGATGCACGCGTTCGGATCATCGTCACGGCGTTGCTCTCATATACCGCGACATATGTGTCATCAATTGAGACGCATATCCCTCGCACGGCATGAGAGTCAAGCGAGCCACGCATATCGCTCGCACGTCATGAGTCACATGTTTGTCTTTTGTCCTATAGTTTCTTCATAAACATTGTTCGCGAAAATTAGTTTATCATCCATCTTCGAGAATTCTGTTCTCAGTATTTCAGAAACACGCACCATGTATTGATATGCATTTGACTTGAGTTCACCTGCATAACTCTGACTTCGGGCAATTTTTTCCCCTTTGGTTGAAAGATCGCTTTTTCTTTGGCTTCATCGACTTTGGCATATTTTTTCCTTGATCTTCTGACATTTTGGATTCGATGTACTTAATATTTTCACCCTGGCTTAATAATCAAGTTTGTGTTTTCGGAGGGATGTTTTGTTACGATGACGGGGGTAAACATAACCTTTAAAAAACGTGGTGAAGACGGCAAACAGCTGACTACGTGAGGGCGCGACGGCCATCATCATTTCACACCAAGCGTGCTTTTTAAACTTCTTATCTTAACTTGAAAGTATTAACATCATTATAAAATTGATTAAAATTAATTAGAAAATTAAAGATGTATTAAAGTATCCAAAAATGAAGTACTCAAAATTAGGAAAATTCTATTAAACATTAAGGATGGATTTCTGCAAATACTTCAACAAATTTCTAAACAGTAATTCTAAATGTTATGTAATAAAAATTACAAATTGCACTTATAAAGTACTTAATATCCTGAAATGCTTGAGAGGTACTTGGTCGGGATGTAACCCAAAAACATTAAGGGTTTTGTTTATCTCGTTGGCTCTTAGCTCCATGGAATATGGATGCCATGCATTATCCATCTTTGCTCATAGCTGGTATGAAAAGCTAAGTGTTCTCCACAATAAGTTCCTTAGAATTATACTAGGTTATAGAATACACAGCTTCACAAAAAAAAGTTGTCTACCCCAGAAACCAGAATAGGCTTACCCTACGTTTTTGGGGTCGCTGAATCCGAATCCGGGGTCCGTTTGGCTCCATCACGTCAGATTTCATCCCTAACCTCAAAAAACATGAAAATTGCTGTTTTCAGGTGAAATATGATTCGTGCCTATGAAAAGAGGTCATACCCTATGTTTTCGAGGTCGTTGAGTACGAATCCGGAGTTGTTGTGGTTCTATGACGTCACGCTTCGTCCCTAACCTCAAAAAAGACTGTGAATTGGTAATTTCATGTAAAATATGTATTTTTTCAATGCAAAGTGGTCATAGGCTATGTTTTCGAGGTTGCTGATTACGAATTCGGAGTTGATGTGGTTCTATGACGTCACACTTTGTCCCTAAACTAAAAAAAAATGGTTCATTGGTAATTTTATGTAAAACATGTATTTTTTTAATGCAAAGTGGTCATATCCTATATTTTCGAGGTCGCTGAGTACGAATTCGAGGCCTTGTTTTTCTATGACATCAAATTCCGTCCCTAACCTAAAAAAACGGTAAATTTTGGCGATCTTATGTGAAACATGTATTTTTTCAATGCAAAGAGGGCATATCCTATGTTTTCTAGGTTCCTGAGTACAAATCTTGAGTCCGTTCGTTACCACGCTCCCAGCCTTTAAACTTTGATGCGTAACTTCGGAAAAACTCCTAACCCAACAGACCAGACTCGCCACTCGTCCGATTCCTCGTCCAGCGAAAATTGAAAGCTAGTCGAAAATCAGTTGATGCCGTTGACAGAAATGTCAGCGGTCGATCGCAGGTGAGTCTTCCGTCCTGGAAGTGATAACTCTGATACCTCTCTAGGGCTAAGTAGGAGGGCTTTCCGACTTTGACGAGGACAAAGTCAACTCGTCGGCGGACACACTACGTTGTCATCCTCACATCCTAATGCCCCCTGCAAGGCAGTACGCTCCTACTGGCTTCTTTACTGCAACAGATAGTGATAAATTCATTCTACACATCCCCTTTCAGGGTAGTCGTCATCGTTCACAGAATCTGTCGGAGTAGCAGGATTCCGTCACTCGTTCAAGCAACAAGATCATACTGAGAGAACATAAAAAAATGTTAGGGACGGAATTTGATGTCATGAAAAAACAAGGGCTCCGAATTCTTACTCAGCGACCTCGAAAACATAGGATATGACCACTTTGCATTGAAAAAATACATGTTTTACATAAAATTACCAATAAACTGTTTTTTTTAGGTTAGGGACAAAGTGTGACGTCATGGAACCACAAAACCTCCGAATTCATAATCAGCAACCTCGAAAACATAGGCTATAACCACTTTGCATTGAAAAAATACATGTTTTACATAAAATTAAAAATTCACCGTCTTTTTTTAGGTTAGGGACGAAGCGTGGCGTCACAGAGCCACAATGACTCCGGATTCGTACGCAGCGACCTCAAAAACATACGATATGACCACTTTTCATAGGTACGAATCATGTTTCACCTGAAAACAGCGATTTTTATGTTTTTTGAGGTTAGGGACGAAATTTGACGTGATGGAGCCAAACGGACCCCGGATTCGGATTCAGCGACCCCGAAAACGTAGGGTAAGCCTGTTCTGATTTCTGGGGTAGACAACTTTCTTTTTTTTTGTGGAGCTGTGATATCGACGCCAATTAATGTCATGCAGGCAGAATTAAAGGAATTCTCCCTATTTGACAGATTTGTACTGATCACAGACAGATTCCTTATTAGATCCTTTTCTAGGTTCGATCATCCTGTACATGAGCTCTTAAAAAAGCTGTATAATTATTATTCGCAAAACCAAGTTCCTTTTAACATTAAGAAAGGTTTCCTTCTTTTAAAAGCTTATATATCATATAAACATAAAGTTGGTGGGAAGGATTACCGACCCCTAATCTACCGTTCTGCTGCAGCAATTACCTACCTTGTTGACTATACAATCCAATTCTCTAACTTCCCTATAGATTTAAAGACTGGCAAATCACTTCAACAGAGCCGATCTCCTTATAATGACTTCAAAAATATCTCTTCGAAATATATAAATGTCAAAACATTTTTCTTCACGGATGGTTCTAAAACATCAGACAAATCTGCAGGTCTCGCAATTTTCTCCCCTCAACTTGATGTATATTTGAAATATAAAATCTTCCCAGAAGCTTCTATTTTCACTGTAGAGGCAATAGCAATTTGCGAAGCTATAGAATTTATCCTAAACAACGATATTTCTCACTCTATAATTTTCTGAGACTCTCGAAGTGTCCTTCAGGCCTGTCTAGGCCAGGCAACGAAGAACCAAAAAAGACGGATAAAGGAAATAAATAGGAACAGGCTGAAAATTGATCTAAACCCTTCCTAATAGGCTATTAATTAACCTGTAAACGTATGATATTAATTAAACAATGGATAAACAATTTATATTGAAAAATGGCGGTGATGATCAGTTTTTCGAGTTTATCTCGGAAACGACTAATTTTAGAGAAATTGAGGTCCTATAGAAAAATGTCCAGAATTCTTTCCTCTACAAAAAATGTTCTTATCTTTTTTACATAAAAATAATAGTTTTCTCAGAAAACAGAAAAAACTACTTATTTTTTGTGGACACGTGTCAGCTACAGTTATTCAAAAAAGAAGTCCAAAATACAGATTTGATTATGATTGAGGACTATCTCTCACGCTGTGTTTGCGAAATTGCAATACGTCCATTATTTTATTAAATATTGCTAATAAACTGCCCCATGTTTCACATTACTTTAGGCATTGTAACCGTTTTAGATTTTTGTTCATACTTGGTAAAAAGTTTCTTTCATATCTGGACAATGCACCTGCAAATTTTCAAAAAAATTAGAAGATATTTTATTATTCAAAAAAGGTATTTTATGTAAAGATGTGAAAAATAGTTTGAAATAGGAAAATTCGGAAGTCCCCCGCAGGTACTAAGTATGTTTTTATGGCGAGAGGCAAAAAAAAGTAACCCCTTGTAATGTGATCGCCTCTCCGCAGGCCAGGGAAGGGATAGAATCCCTTCTTGAAGTACAGCAGTGCACTGTCAACTGTACTTTTATATTTCTACGGTTTCGTTTCTTTTTTGAAATAAGTTATTGATAAAAAAATTTACATTTTCATTTTGTATATTTCGATAACTATTCTTTCTGTGGGCTTTGTTTTGTGGTAGAAAAAATACAACGTGGGACAGTTAATTATAAGTACATACTAATGAATCATGAAAAGTGTGGTTCGCATACATAATGTTTGTAAAGAAATGAACAATAATCCATTATTTAAACAATGTATTATTGTTTTTAGCAACTTTCTCTTAGTATAGAGTTAGAAGGTCGCGGTTTTTTCAAAACTTTCCACTTTTTGTCCAATTTTCAATTGGACTGAATCATTGTTAACAAACATAATAATTTAAACAATTTATTATTATTGAATAATGCTAGAAAGTTTCGGCTTTCTCTGAAATTTTTAACTTTTTGTGTTGTTTTCACTTGCAGCGAGTTCATAAATAATTTAATGCATCAAAAATCATTATTTAAAGAAATTATTATTTTTCATAACTATCTTTTTTTTTATTGATGCTACATAGTTGCGGTTTCTTTTGAAATTGTTTACTTTTTACCCACTTTTCACTTAAAAAAATAATAAATAATACAATTTAACAAACACAGTCCTTTAAACAATTTATTATTATTTATAACTATATTCTCTTAGATAAGTGTTAAAAAGTTGCGGTTTTTTCTAAACTATTAAACTTTTTTTGGACTTTCACTTAGTGAGGTAGTAGTCAATGCAAGTTAACGAACACGTTTATTTAAATAATTGATTATTGTTTATAACTATCTTCTCTCAGTGTAATGCTAGAAAGTTGTTTTTTCTGAAATCTTTTATTTTGCTTTGACTTTTTAGTCATTAACAAATAATAAGTAAATCTCAACAAAAAACATTTTTAAATAGTATTGTATTTTTTAGGTGAAATGTTTTTATTGTTTTTCCAATATTAAAAAAATGTATGTAAAAAAAATCCATCTTTCCAAGAGACAAAAATGAAGGAGTAGGTGGGAGGACTAGGCCTGAGATCGACTATTAAAAGCTTTGTTTTGAATTACAACAAGAAGTTTATTTCAAAGCGTAACAGAAAAATTTGGAATTGTACTTATTATAATATTAGCCCCCCACCCCCTCCTATCCTGGAGAAACCACGTCTTGTCCATGATAATATACATGTATAAAGATTGAAAGGACCCCAAACAAACTGTAGTAATTAACTGAAATAAATACATAAACCACTTGTAGTAAATATTCTCAGACTTATATATAACTGGAAAAATAACAATTCCGTTCAGCTC
>CAKNWW010296216.1:0-12923 GCA_932074435.1 Andricus kollari | reverse complement strand
AGTTGAGGCAGTTGAGGAATAATGCCCCCTACATATGTCCTGAATTTTAATATATTTAGCTTTAGAGGAGGACTCGCCGGACTGGAAAACACCGCATCGAGATCACTCGTAAACTTTTCCGATAGCCGGGATATTGAGGCGCACGCGCTGAGGGTAGCATAGCAGTAGACGCCACGCGATGGAAGTTAGTTCTGTATGTACAAAAATTCACTGTTCGGTAACGGCCGGTCAAACATTAGGGCAGGAGGTGTAGCTCAGATTTGTTTTTGCTACCTGCTCGATCGAAAGTGGAGGCCCAGTCTGTCCCGAACCGACGAGTCCTACTGTACATTTAATTGGGGTGATTTTTGGGGGTAAGGCCGAAATTCATCTCCTGTCCTTTAATTCGGGACATAAAAAAAGAGAATTTCTGGTGTTTTTTAATCGGTAATTTTCGAAGGTCTAGGGTATCTTCTTCAATATTATCAGCTTTAAATATAGGCTGTGTATAGATGTCCGGTGCCGGGCGCTATGTTGGTATCCGGTAGATTGCTCCGATTGGTTACATGGCAGTGGGCGGGGTCTGCCGGACAGCAGCATCATGTACGGCATTCGATTCAGTATATTTTTTTATTTTCTTGAGATGTATAAGCGAGGCATAACCTCAAAGTGAAGTATATAATTTGGAAGGAGAGTATAAGTGTAACTTTTTTACACACTTGAATATGTACGAGGGTTGCCTTTTATATTTTGAGCCTTGGCAATACTAGTGTTTACAGGTGCCATCTGACAATTCCAATTGAAAGTTTGACCTTTATAACCATAACCTTCTTCAGAACGTTTTGTCACTTAAGCATAACCTGTATTGTTTTCAGTGACTTGAAAATATTGTCTCAGCGAAAAAATGGAATTGAATCGTGAACATTTTCGTGCGATGATTTTTTCGATTTTCGACGTGGATTATCAAGACAAGAGTGCATCGATCAACTCACTTCAACTTTTGGCGATGAAGCTCCATCCTTGGCCACTGTGAAACGCTGGTACAACGAATTTAATCGTGGCCGCAGTTCGCTCAGTGACGAAAGTCGTGAAGGTCGCCAAAAATCAGTCGTCCCAGAAAAAATTGATGCTGTGCGTGAACTAATAATGCAAGATCGTCATGTGACTTATCGCGAGATTCAGGCATCCTTGGGCATTAGTGGGACCAGCGTGCAAGCAATTTTACATCATGCTGAAAAAATTCGATCGCGGTTAAAGCATGTCTATGACATCGTAACAGGTGACGAAACATGGATTTATGCTTATGAGCCTGAAACTAAACAGCAGTCGACTGTGTGGATCTTCCAAGATGAGCCAAATCCGACAAAAGTTGTTCGCGCACGAAGCACTTCGAAGCAAATGGTCGCCTGTTTTTTTTTTTGTTGAAAAACCGGCCACGTAGGAACTGTGTTGTTGGAGCAACGTCGGACGGTCAATTCGGAATGGTATACAACCATTTGTTCACCGGAGATCTTTGAAAAAACGAGGGAAATCAGCCGCCGAAGACGAATCATCCTCCACCACGACAATGCGAGCTCTCACATATCCGCTGCAACAAAAGACTTTTTGAGGGCTGAAAACGTCGAATTGATTGGTCATCCAGCCTACAGCCCTGACTTAGCACCTAATGACTTTTTTTTATTCCCATACATAAAAAATAAATTACGAGGTCAACGTTTTTCGACGCCTGAAGAAGCGGTTGGTGCGTTCAAAATGCATGTTTCGGAGGTGCCGCAATCGGAGTGGAAAAAATGTTTCGAAAATTGGATCAAGCGCATGCAAAAGTGTGTTGAGCTTCAGGGAGAATACTTTGAAAAACAATAAAGCCATTTTCGATGATCATTTATTGTCTTTTCATTATTAGGCTCAAAATATAAGAGGCAACCCTCGTATTATTTCAGGGCTAGTTTCAGGTATTACAATAATACTCAGAGAAAGTGGGACGATGGTCCTGGGGGCTAAGGCGTAGGCTTTAGACCCACACCGTCGGCTTGCGGGTTCGATTCCCGCCTCGCACTCTGGAAGAGCATCGGCGGCCCATGCGGTGAACACTAGCCAAGCAAGGGAGTTGTTCACCTCCGGAGAGTCGTGGGACAGGTACCTCTAGAGAAAAAGGCTCTCTAAGTACTTAAAGCTGTTGCTCTTGGTGGTTCGGAACCCACCTTAAACTGTAGGTCCCCCTCTCACCACTAAGTAAGTGCGTGGGGGGTGTGTAAAGGAATAGGGAAGAGATACAAGAAAAATGTAAACCCTTAGGGGACACATTAGAAGCTTCCATTCCAATAATACTCAGAAAAAACAGTCCCGAGTGGTTCTAAAATAATACCACTGGTGGGAACCTAGATTCATTTGTTTTACATTGAGAATAATAGCACGATTATATTATATACAAAAACAGGACACGAAAAAAATGATACCATTAAAAAGAGATATCTAGTTTTACAGTGTTACAGAGTATTTATCAGTTTAAGATGTTACATTTCTATATGTTTAATAACATAGGAAATCGTGATGATAAACTTGTTAAATGGTAGAATTCTATCTTTATTGAATAAACTTCAAATTGAAGTACTTTTTTAAAAACTAGTTTAATATTCCTTTTCCCTGAATAAAATAAAAATCATTTGAAAAATATATAAAATATAACAATTACCAAGTCCAAAATTTACTTTTTATCTTTAAATGTTATTAAACATGATTTAAAAGTAAATGTACAAGGAAAGATAAAATCGCAAACACCAAATATCTCATTTTCAATAAACAATTACATATTCAAGCGTGTAAAAAAGATACACTTATATTCTCCTTCCAAATAATATACTTCACTTTGAGGTTATGCCTCGTGCACGTCTTGAGAAAATAAGAAATAGACGCAGCCGGGTACAGAACTGTTGTACGGCAGACCGCGCCCACTGCCGTGTAACCAATCAGAGCAATCTACCGGATATCAACCTAGCGCCCGGCACCGGACATCTATACACAGCCTTAAATATAACAGGGGTAAGTCCGAAAGTCCTTAGAGACACTAATTCTTTCAACTGGGTTTTCCGACGTCTTACCCAAAATTTCTTGTAATGGTCCCCATGATCGTCTTTTGCTTCGTCCGCATCATATACTATTTCACCCTTGCTATTCCTTATTTCGACTAACTCTTTAGTGCGTCCTTTCTTGTTGTCGTTGCACACTTGTCAATAAAATAATGTCTTATTCCCTTCGAAAGCGTTTTCCATTTTCATCTCTTCTTCCGCTTTGATTTTATCCTTGCTCTTTAACTAGTGTTTTTACTTTTCTGTACTTGTCCCTGTAATAATTTTCTAGTCTAATTCGCTCGTCATTGCTAAGGCCTGTGATGTTCAACTTTCTTAGATACGCTTACTTCTTTTCTTGAATGGCTACACGGATTTCATCATTCCACCACACATCACCAGTCATGCGCCCTCGATATCTTAATCTCTATAATCGTACAAAGAGCTATCCACACGAAGAACACACACACGCCCATTGAAGACGCTCCAACTGCGCGTCGATTAACACAATACGTGTTAAAGTTACTAACCTATCGGACCTCTCTGTTCTTTCATGCTTTCAGGGTTCTACTTCATAAATGAAATGACAACAAATTTTGACATTTCTACCGAACCTCTATATTGTGTCATTATTTGTTTTTTGGAGTTAAAAAAAAATCATAAGAAAATTTTAGCCGCTAAGGTATAATGTGTGGTATTTTTGATACCCTAGGGCAGGGCTTACGTGCATAAGCACCAACATTTTTTTAATTTTTTCCGAGCTTCTATATTGTTTAAAAAAATCATAAGAACATTTTGTCGCTAAGGTATACTGTGTGGCATTCTTGATACCCGAGGGTAGGGCTTACGTGCATAAACTGCTCATTTCAATTTAAATTATATCAACTTTGGTATAGTCAACCTCCTTCTAATTGCACAGACCATTAGATAGCACTAATAAATCTGTATGCCTAATTTGAGAAAATTCTCAAGAAAATTACTTCGTGCTGATGATACCTTATACAAATAATAAAATAGTACTAGAAAAGGAAATCCGGTGGGATATAACATTTAAGAATTAAGATTATTTTTACAAATATACCATGCAATAATTGTAGAATCTTAAAAATCGATTTATATTAAAATTGGTCAACACTTATTTCAACCTGCAAAGGCTAAAAAATCGAAAAAATGTACAATATTACTTTTGTTTTGATACGGCGCAATAATATACAACAGATACGGAGAACCTCCTTCTACTCGTTGTAGCTTTGAAATATTTGAAACTTCTTTTAAATCTTTTGAAATATTAAAAGATATTTCCAAGAATTCAGAAAGCAAGCTGTTTACACATAAATCTTTCTTGATTTGTAGTTCAGGACGCATTTACTGATTTTTTATATTTTCAGGTGTGACGCAAAAACTGATAAAATAGAAGTTTGTGATATGGATGGTTCCAACAGACGAGAAGTTATTACTAAGAAATTAGATCATCCTTTTGGGCTCAGCTTATTGGATGATTATTTATATTGGACGGATTGGCAGAAACGGAGTATCGAGAGAGCACACAAGTTATCTGGAAGCGAACATGAAGTAATTATTGAAAATATTCCCAATGTAATGGGCCTGAAAGCAGTTCACATTGGAAAAGTTAGCGGCACAAATAAATGTACAAACAATAACGGTGGGTGCAGTCATTTGTGCCTTAATAAACCTCAGGACAAATATGTTTGTGCATGTCAAATAGGATATGAACTTGCGAGGGATAACAAAACATGCGTGGTGCCAGAAGCGTTTTTGTTGTTCGCCAGAAAGGAAAATATTGGACGAATAAGTATTGAGAATACCAATAATGACAATATTATACCAGTTACGGGTGTAAAAGATGTAAAGTGAGTATGAGACAAAATGTCCCGCATTATGACACAGTATGTTACACTGGTGGTTTACTTCAGCAAAATTTAAATCACTACTCGATTCGGAGTTTAAAGTATATTATTTGAAGCACCTAAGTTACAACATAAATAAGTAGAAAACGCGGGTTTTTAGGGCCTCTGGAACTCATGGGGAAATCGGACTTTATAAACTGAGGTCAAATGGAGAAGCCATTTTGTCCAGTTTTTTGTATACATTAACTAAAGAGTATAAAAACGCCCGGTGAAGGCCGTTTGTTTTGGGAGAAATCTCCGTGTAACCTGTGTGCCGTTCTACGTTCGTCTGATTTTTTTACTGAATATTACGTAAAATGTTGTGCTAATTACGAAAAATTAGGGTGCGCCCACCTCCCTCAAAATTGAACAGTTTCGTGAAAATTTCCTGTCTCAGTTTTTAATTCAGTCGATTGTTAAAATAAAAAATTAATAATTACGTCTGAAAATTAGGAAAATTAAAATTGTGCTTCGTTTGGTTGAAATATTGATTCCACAGCAAAATGGTCAAACAAAATTAGACTAATCTAAAAGATGCATCTTTTTTGTAATATCAAATTTTTTTGAGTCATAAATTTCTAGAAAACATCGATTACAGAAATATAAAAAATCAGTCAGAATAGAAAGTTCTTTTTCTTTATTGCAATTAGTTTTTTCAACTAATGTCAAGAGATAAAAGATAATCCTTTTTGGATCTACTTCAGCTTCGATATAGAAGATCGTATTCAAATGTTTATATTTAACCAGTTAATGCACATTTTTGAATGCCCATGCTTTGACATGCTATAGCTGTAGCGATTTTTAATAAAATCATGTGGTAATTTGTTTATCAAGAATGTATTTATATGTATGTATAAACTTTAATTCTTCAGCCTGTTGGCCTTAAAAAATTGACTTACGTACACTTTCCTTTTTTACATAATTTTCCTTAATCTAAGCCTTAAAACTAACATATATCCATACCTTATCTCTAGGATCGCACGCTCTTATCGCCTTGCCCTCCTCACCTCGCTCGCATGTCCCTACTCTCTCGCTTCCGCGTCTATTACCTAATGCTTATCTATTATTTACAATATTTACATCCTACTTATATCTACTTCCTCTCTTATTTACAATCTTTCCTTCTCCATTCCTCTTCCTCCTTCCTTCTCTTCTTCTCCATCCTACCCAACACTCCCTTCACCCATGATACTGCCCTTTTGTCCCCCCTTTCATGCATCAATACCTCCATGCTCATTCCAGTCCTTTCCACCTCTATGCACTCCTCTAACCAGTGCTCCACTTTTGCATACCCCTTCCCACACAGTTGACACATCCTCTTTTCCTCTGAGAGCCAGAACCTATTAAAATCCTCCATTGCGCTCTCGCCCTTGGCATAATCCACACATAGTTCCCGTTAAACCTTGACTCTCTTATTCTCTCTTCCCCTGCTGTCTTCTCTCTATCCATGCCGTTTTTCTTAACCAACTCATATACCTTCCTTCCTACCTCATGCATCCTTCTCACTTCACCCATCTGTAGTCCATTCGTTCTAAAATACCTTTCCCTTTCAGCCTCCATCCTCCCACCCCCTCTCCTGTTCTCCTTCTACCACCAACACTCTCTAACCAGCTTACTTCCCCCCTCTTCCAAAAATTTCTCCTCATATTTACACGCCCGACTCCCAGCTAGAATCCCTATACTCGTTCTCCCCGTCTCCCTCCTGACAATATAATTAGGTGTTAATTAGCGTGTTCCTTACCAACCCCAATGTCCACTTTACATACCTCTCTTGTGTCCTATTTACCTCTTCACTTTCCTTTCATCCCCATACCTCTACGCCACACAATAGCACACTTATCACTAGCGAGTCAACCAATTTCATTCTCCTTTCAAAATTATCTGCGAATAACTTCTTTGCCAACCCCCAGACCTGCCTCATCACCACGTTTGCCCTCCTCACTCTCTCTTTTACGTGACCATCCCCTCCCCCATTCCTCCGAAACACGAAGCCCAGGTATACAAACTCTTTCACCTGCTGCACCGCCTCTCCCTTCCACTTCACTCCCCTCCCTTATCCCTCCCACCTCCTTTCCTGAACACCATAACCTTAGACTTTTCTGCATCAGCTCTAACCTGCTCTTATCCAGGTATCTTCTCAATCTCTTCATCATCTCCTTTAAGGCCTCCTCGCTTTTTGCCAGCAACACTATGTCATCTGCATACGCTAGTGGCCAAATTCTAACCCCTCCTATCCTGACTCCTCCTACCACCCCGGCCTTCAGCTTACTTTCCATATCCGCAATTAAAATCGCAAAAAGCATTGGGCTAAGCGGATATCCTTGCCTTAACCCTCTATCCATCCAGAGTCCCTCCAAAATACCCTCCCCTCCCCTTACCTTATCTTTGGTCTCTTCATATATCTCCCTTACCCTCTCGATCAGGCCTCTCTCCACTCCCCTATCCTCCATCGCCTCCCACAACCTTTCCCTATCCACCGAAGGAAACGCGCCTTTGAGATCAACGAAAAACGCGTACACTTTCGAACCCTTCTTCGCTAATTCTCTATCCACCACGTGCTGCAGAACGTAGATATTGTCGATAGTACTCCTACCCGCCTAAAGCCCGCCTTCATCTCCGGCAATATTCCTTTCCCCTCGACATCCTTCCGCAGCCTCTCCGCCACCACCATCGCGTATACTTTATACGCTGTATTCATTAGCGTAATCCCTCTATAATTTTCCTGCCTATTCCTATCTCCTTTCCTATACAGTGGAACTATTAACCCTTCTCTCCACCCTTCTGGGAATCCCTCACCCCTCCATACTTTCTTCACCATCCAGCCCTGCTGCTTTTGACCTTTTTAACTTCCTTATCTGTTTCTCTATCTTCTCATCATCCAACTCTTCCATCTCCGCCTCCCGCGTTCTTCTAATCCCACCATCCCTCTTCCTTGCATCTGAGCCCTGAAATGATTCTTTAAAAAACTCCCTCCACTCATCACTCCCTATCTTCTCGCTTATCCCTACTCTATGCTTTCTAAACCTATTTATTATCTTCCAGACATCCCCCTCTGTCTTAACATTTTCTATCTCCTCTTCCAGATCTTTGTCCTTTTTGTATTCTTTCTTCTTACACATCAATCTAAACTCCTTCCTCATTTCTACGTACTCCACCCTTTTCGCTGTGCCCTCTTTCCACTTCTTGTACTTCCTCTTCACCTTCCTTTTCATTTTTTTACATTCCCTATCCCACCACGCCTTCACCGTTCCTTTCTTCTTTTTGAATACCTTCTTTCGCACGCAACTTTTCACTTTCTCCTTTAAATCCTCCCATATCTCTTCCACCGACTCCCCTTTAAAGCGTAACTTCCCTAACTGCTCCTTATACCTATCTATCGCCGCCCTTGACCAGCTCACCCTCTCCCCCATCGACCCTTCTTCACCCTCTTGCCTTCCACCGCTCTCGCCCCTTACCCATAAACCTAATGGCTGATGGTCTGATTCCACCCTCCCTTCCACTGCGAATCTTTCTATCTCCTCCCACCCTTTCATATTCATGACTACATAGTCTATCACCGACACCCCCACCTTACTTACATATGTGTATTCTCCCTCTTCGTCCCCAGTTGCCATACCATTCGCCACCGCCCAGCCTCTATCCTTCATCCAGTGCCTTAGAATCTCCCCCTCCTTATTAATTATCTTATCCTTCGATTTCCTTTCGAAGCTCTCCCCTTCCCTGTAAAGGCCCCCTTCCCTCCGCATCCTCGCATTAAAGTCCCCACCCAGTACCACAATACCCTCCTCTCTTTCGCCTAGCAATTCTTCCACCTTTTCTTTAATTCTTTCCATCCCATCCTTATTGTACACTGTCACAAACTTACGCATGATCCCTCCTATCTTTACTTCTCTCATTTGCACTCCCTCCCCCTCTTCCGCTCCATGAACTACTTCCTCTAATCCTTCTCTAACACCCGTTATAATTCCCCCACTAGCTCTTCCTTTCTGCTTCACTCTGACCGCCTCCTGGAGTCTCCACCTATACCCCCTTGGCAGCTTTGGCTCTATTCTATCCCATTCCTTTCTTTCTATCCACGTCTCTACCAGTCCCACAACATCAAACTCTTGTATGTACCTCCAGAACTCCTCATCCTTCTTCTTTATCCCTGCTGCGTTCCAGTATAGCACCTTCACTACTCCTCTACACTGCATCACCCCTGCACTTCCTTCAACACCTCTTTCTCCTCGTCCCACACGCACGTTTTCTCGTCTATTCTTATTTTTTGATATCCTACCTTCGCCGATCTCCCTTCACTCCTCTCTCTCTCCTAGCCCTGTCGTACAGCATTCTCTGCACATCCCTTTCCTTTATCGTCAAATCGTGATCGATGAAAACTCCCCTATCCTTTATCTTATTCTTATTTCGCATTATCCCCAACTTTTCTTCCCAGCTCTCCAACTGCACAAACGTCACTTCCTTCTGCTTCATCCCCTCCAACTTAACTTTCCCTACCATCCCTTTACTCCTCCCTATGCTCTGTAGCAGCGCTTCCACGCCCTCCCTTTCTTCCCTGCTCTTTAACTTCAACCCTCTCTTATCACAATATTGTTTTTCCTGTCCTCTCTTCTCTCCATTCTCATCTCCATTGCCCTTATCCTTTCCCTATCCGCCCTCTCCTCCTTTTCATTCCTACGCTCTCCCACTTTCTCTTCTATCATATTCCCTACCTTCTCCCAAATATCTTTAATCTCGCCCCCCGCACTCTCTTCAAATACTTTCATTTCCATCCTGCCCTCCACCTTTTCTAGCCTTTTCTCAGTCCTTTCCTTCCACCCGCTAATCTCCTCTTCCATCTGCTTTATTTGACCGTCTTTTTCTTTCCTACTCCTCTCCAACCCTTCTACTCTCTCCCTCAGCTCTTTCATCTCTCTTTCCCACTTCTCATCTCTGATTCTCAAATCCTCCCTCATGCCTTCCATCTGCTCCTTAGTTCCCCTTACGTCTTCCCTCAGCCCCCTGATCTCGCCTAGTAGCATCCCGAAAGCCTCTTTCTCCGGCTTTCCCTCCATTGGGGGGGGGGGGGGGGGACCTACGTTTCCTCCCGCTTTTTTTAAACGGACTCGCTACCTCACTTTTCTCTGGACTCTCTTGGCTGTCTCTCTTCCTCTTCAAGATATCCTCCCCGTCACTTGCGCTTGACACTCTCTCTCTCTTACCTTCTCGCTAACTTCGTCCCGTTTTCTCCCTCTCCCCGACGCGCTGATCGAAACCCGACCACGCACTGTTGGCCGTCGTGGCACGTGGAAAATTTCCTCTCCGTCGACTTCACTACTCGCATTACCAGGACTTTCACTGCCCACCTCCCGCTTTGTTCGATCTCCCAACTCTGTGTAAACCACCCTTGACACCTCGAAGGCCCCAGACTCCTGACCCCAAACTCCCCTGACTGCTTGCCAACCTAACGTCACTTTCCCTAACTAGCTGAATCCCACCTCACTCCTACGCAGAAAATAACTTTTTATCTGTCCACTTCACCCCACACAACCCTACTCACCTCCTAGGCTTTCACCTTCACACTCCACTCACACCTTCCACACAAATTTTGTAAAATCCTCTCACCACCTGTCACTTAACACGTTCTCACTTCCGCCACCAACATGCAAGTCCTATCAAGAATATAAAGCTTCATTAAGAAATTAGCATCATCTACTTTTACATAAAATAATAACTCTTTGTACTGTAAAAAAAATGAACAGAGTCTCGTTTTCAGCTTCCAATAATCGCCGAGACTTGTAATGAAACTGAATAATTTTCAGAAGAATTTAATAATAAAGTGGGTTTATTTTAAAGTTTCTGTTACCTGTTCTTTGTTTATTATTAAAGTTTATTTGTTTGGACAAAATTTAATGGGCCCTTACTTCTGTTACGAAGGATAGTTCTTCGAAAGCTCTTCATAGATAAAGCGTTCCAAGACCAACGCGTTTAGGCCTTTGGCGTAGTAAAACTTTGGGATGGTTTATGGAGAGCACATGCCAAATTGCTTGTTATAAAGAAACACAACTTTCTATTCTGACTCTGAATTTTTTTACTTCTGTAATCGATGTTTTCTAAAAATTGATGACTTCTATGAAAAAAAATTTGATACTACAAAAAAGATGCAACTTTTAGAGAATTTAGAGCAGTACTTTTTTTTTTAACTTCTTGCTGTGGAATCAATATATCAACGCTGCTTATCTCTTGTGAGACGTGTACTTGATTGCTCCGTGTTTACTTGAGTTTGTTGATCGTATAATGTGATCGTGGACTACTTTAGAGGTATTTTTTAGTTGCTTGTTTATGTTCGCTACGCATTGAACATGCCGCTTTTGCTTAAATGAAAATTTTCTCTTTTATCTTACTAAAAAAACTGTACTCGCGTGTCATCCTAACCTAAATCTTTGCTAGAACTTTGTCCCGGACCTATGACTATGAATTGGGCGGGCTGTGTTTGATTGCTGTAGTACTGTGCATTGAACTGCTGAGAGTAGTGCTTATGATTGCGCATCAGTCTGAATTGTGAATTGGACTTAAAATTCATTGGGTGTTATTGTTTACAAACAGACCTAACCTAAAATCTACTCCGAAGCCTTTGTTTTAGTGAATTTGAATTGCTGGCTTGAGATATTTCAAAAATCAAAATATTCCATTATTTCTGAAAAATGGCTCTTAATTTACTAAATTCCATCGACACTATCTGCTCACATGGCAAATGTAAGAAACTTCTTGAAGACTGTGATTATGTTCAATGCACTGGCTGTCATGCTCGTATCCACCCTGAATGTGCTAGTAAGTTATGTCAGAATGCAGACGGCTCCTTGAATAAATGCTGTGGATCCAGGTCATCGTCTCCTGCGGAAGAACATCGTCGAATTACCTTAAATACGTCCGAACTTCAGGATATTATCTGCCGTGCGCTTGACCGTAGCTTAGCCCCTGCCTTGGATAAATATAAAGCTGAGATGAAACATGATTTCAATCTCGTGCAGTTGTCAGTGAACAATATTACGACCAAAGTTGACAACATGAGCATGAGGGTACAGCATATTGAAACTCTTGTTAAGAGCATTGAGGATCGAGTTGAGACTATTGAGACTATCATTCAATCTCTTGATTCAGGCAATGTAGCAGCATCATCAGTCGTTACAGATACATGCGTTGACATGGGCATTACAAAGCTCTCTCAACGTGAAACACGTCAGAAAAACTTAATACTTTTTAATCATCCTGAAGTGCAGGAGGTAACTCTCTGTTAAAACTCACCATTAACTTGAAGATGTGTTGAGAATTGAAGGAAATGATGTTATTAAAGTTGTTAAAAAACTTCCACGTAAATATATTTCGGGCACCGACCTTATACCAGTATTCTTAATTAAGGACCTATCAGCGACATTGATTGCACCTTTAACAGTCTTCTTTAACACAGCCTTAAGTCTTGGAACATTCCCTGACGTTTGGAAGCAGACAAGGGTTTGTCCCGTTTTCAAAAAGGGGGATAAATCATAGGTTGAGAATGACCGCCCGGTTTCAATCATGAATAACTTTTCGACGGTCTTTGAAAGATGTCTATACGACATGATTTTCAACTCTATCATTTCCTCAATGTCAACGTATCAGCACGGCTTTAATCCTAGGAGATCAACTACTACAAATTTACCAGCATTTACACAACACATTCATGATCTAAACGAATATAGTCCTCTCGTCCGTTTGCTCCGTCCTCTGGAGTTCCTCAAGGTTCCAATTTAGGTCCTCTTCTTTTTATAATTTATATGAATGATCTTTCGTCTAACCTAATCTGTTACCGTCTGCTGTTTGTTGACGATGTCAAGCTCTACATATCCATATCAAGCATAGAATCTTGCGATGTGTTGCAAGAAAACATAAATAATTTCAATCTTTGGTGTCATGAGAACAATTTTACCTTAAACGTAACAAAATGCAAGATCATGAC
>CAKNWW010296199.1:0-12831 GCA_932074435.1 Andricus kollari | reverse complement strand
TCTGTAAAATTTCCTTGAATTTTGTAGAATTTTCTAGAACTCAGTAGAATTCTCTTGAATTTAGTAGAGGTCTCCTGAATTCAGTAGAATTTTCTTGAAATCAGCATAAATATTTCGTAAATTCAGTAACATTTTCTTGAACTATGTAGAAATTTCTTGAATTGTGTACAATTCTATTCAATTCGCCAGAATTCTCTTGAATTTAGGATAAGTCTCTTGAAATAAGTATAGTTTTCTTAAACTTTGTTTATTTCTCCTAAATTCAGTAGAATTCTGCTAGGTTTGGCAGAAATCTCATGAATTTAGTGAAATTATCCTGTTTTCTTTCGATTTCAGCAGAATATTCCTAAATTAATCATAATTCTCTGGAATTTTCTGTATAAATATCTCACGAATACAGTAGAATTCTCTTTATTTAAGCATTCTCTTAAAAGCTGTATAATTATCTTGAAATCTGTAGAATTCTTTCCAATTCTTGAGAATTCTTTTCAATTCAATAGAATTCTTTTACGTTTGGGCAGAATTCTCTTGAATTTAGAAGGATTCTCTAGAGTTACTAAATTTACGCAATATTAATGCGGAAGTCCAAAGAATTCTGCTGATTTCAAGAAAATTCTACTGAATTCAGGAGAATTCTACTGAATTCAGGAGAATTCTACTAAATTCAAGAGAATTCTGCTCCACTCAATTGAATTCTGCCGAACGTTAGAGAATTCTGCTGAATTGAAAAGAGTTCTGCCGAACTGAAAACAATACTGCTGAGTTCTCGAAAATTCTACAAAATTCAAGGGAATTTTATAGAATTCATGAGAATGTTGTCTAATTTGGTTGATTGTGGAACATATACTTTTTAATTTTTGTATCTCGTTGACGTGTGAAGTTACACCAGAGAGTCACAACCTACTGGAAAAGCAAACGAAGTTGACATTGACTGTCGACCGACTAACGCGTGCTTCTGATTGGTTAATCTTCAATTGTTAATTACTCGTTAATTATTACCTTTAGCAAAATTTTTTATAATTATTTTCAACGCAATTTTTTTGTTCATAAGAAATGTAGTTGAAAATAATGATAAAAATTTGTTGTAAAGTTAATAATTAACGAGTAATTAACAATTAAAAATTAACAAATCGTAAGCATGCGTTAGATGGACGTAATTTAAAATTTGTAGGAGGTTGTGAATATCAATGAGTATTTCTAATTCTGTAGAATTCAAAGGAATTATTAGAATTCACTTGTGCTCCTTTCAATTCTTTTGAAGTTTTTTGCAATTCTCTTGAAACCTTTACAATACACCATAAGTTATTTTTAATTTCTCCAAGTGTTTTGTATTCTCTGAAATCTACTCAATTCTCTGAATGCTTCTGAATTTTCTGAATTCTTCTCAATTGTCTGAATTCTTTTGAGTTCTCTGAACTCTTTCAAAATCTCTGAAATGTTTTGAATTCTATGAATGATTTTGTATTCTCTAAATTCTTTGGAAATTCTCTAATTTTTTTTTGAATTCTGTGAATTCTTTTGAAGTTTGTGAATTTGTTTACACTCTCTGGATTCTCCCGAATTTTCTAAATTCTTCTTAATTCTTTGGATTCTTCTTAATTCTATGAATGCTTGCGCTATTATCTAAATTCTTCCGAATTCTCTTAATTATTCTGAATTCTTCCAAATTCTTTAAATTACCTTATTTATTCTGAATTGTTTCAAAATTTTCTGCACTCTCTAAACTGTTTTGAATTTGTTGTTTTCAGAGAATAGCGGAAGGATTCAGTAAATTAAGAAGAATTCAAAGAATTCTGCCGAATTTAGAAGATTCGGAAGAATGCACAGAGTGCAAAAGAATTCACAAACTTCAAAAGCATTCACAGAATTTAAAAAAAAATAGAGAATTTTCTAAAGAATTTAGAGAATACAAAACAATTCATAGAATTCAAAAGATTTCAGAGAATTTGAAGGAGTATAGAGAATTGAAAAGAATTCAGACCATTGAGAAGAATTCAGAAATTATAGAATAATTCAGATAATTGAGCAGATTTCAGAGAATACAAAAGACTTGGAGAAATTCAAAATAACTTATGGTGTATTGTAAAGGTTTCAAGAGAATTGCAAAGAACTTCAAATGAATTAAAAGGAGCACAAGTTAATTCTAAGAATTCGTTCGAATTCTACAAAATTAGAAATTCTCGAAGAAAGCTTAAATAATTCAACGTGTATTCTTAAGGAAAATATATTTTCTAAGATTTAATATCTCGTCGCTCAGTTGCCGTGTGAAGTTGCACCATTGATATTCACAACCTCCTGAAAATTTAAAATTATTTTTTTGCGCACACACCCTTATCAGTGACACAATGCGTTAGATAGCCGACAATCCATATAACATCGTTGAAAGTGTGTGAGAAGACAAGTTCAGACCGTATAATTTCCAATCCGTTAATTTGTGTAGGAGGTTTTGACTCTTTAATGGTTGCTTCACACTTAAACGAGATTCGAAAATTAAAAAGTATCTTTTTCATAGCAACCAAATTAGAAAAAATTGCTCGACAAGTTAGCATTCTGCAGAATTCTCCCAAGTTCTGTAGCAATAATTACTTTAACATTTTTGAATTACCCAGAACACTTTTGAAGACATTAAATTATTTGGAATTTCAAGACTGTTAAATACCAAGTGTATAAACTGTCGGTACCGGTAAAAAAATACCGGTACCGACATTTTTTTCCCGGTTTTTGAATTCAAGGAATTTATAGAATTTAAGGAATTCATGGAACTCAAGGAATTCATGGAACTCAAGGAATTCATGGAATTCAAGGAATTCACGGACTTCGTGGAATTCAAGGGATTCACGGAATTCGTGCAATTCACGAAATTCATGGAATTCATGAAATTCTACGGAATTCATGGAATTCATGGAAATCTACGGAATTCATATAATTCTACGGAATTCATGGCATTCTACGCAATTAATGGAATTCTACGGAATTCATGGAATTCATGGAGTTAACGAAGTTGATGAAATTCACGGAATTCAAAGAATTTGCGGAATTCACGAAATTCATGGAATTGATGGAATCCACGAAATTCAAAGAATTCGTGGAATTCACACTGTCGGTTTCAATAGAAAAAATACCGGTGCCGACAATTTTTTTACCGGGTTTGAACCGTACATAAAATTTAAGTAATTCATGGAATTCTAAAAATTCACAGAACTCACGAAATTCATGGAATTCATGTAATTCACGGAATTCATGTAATTCAAGGAATTCATGGAATTCTACGAAATTCATGGAATTCTACGGAATTCATGGAATTAAAGGAGTTGATGAAATTCGCGGAATTCCATGAAATCCCTGAATTCCCCGAATTCTTTGAATTTCGTGAATTTTATCAACCTTACTAATTCCATGAATTCCGAAAATTCCATGAATTTCATGAGTTCCATGAAGTCCACGAATTCCGTGAATTCTGTGAATGTCTTGAATTTCGTGAATTCCTTGAATTCCTTAAATTCCTTGAATTTTATGTACGGTTCAAAAACCGGTAAAAAAATTGTGGGTACCGGTATTTTTTTACCGGTACCGAAAGTTTATACACTTCGCATTTAAAAGTCTTGAAATTCCAAATAATTGAATGTATTGAAAAGTGTTCAGTGTAATTCAAAAAGGTTAAAGTAATTTTTGCTACAGAACTCGGGAGAATTCTGCAGAATGCGGTTACGCTAATATCGCGCAGTGCCATCCACGATAGGCCTCCCTCGGATAGAGGCCATGGTTCAGTTGGGAGTAGAAGTAGGAACGAACCGAGGCGACGACCAGGCAATTGTCCAGGGCCATTGCCCTGGACAATTGGCCCAATATTATTATGTGAGAAGTTGTAGGCTCCGGAAGCTACGATCATGGTTCCTTGAAGCAACCAATCCCGACGCAACTAGAACGTTTACGTCAGCCACTTCTGCTCCTTCGGCCCTAAAAGGTAAACAAGGGCGGGAAATTTACGCGAGACAACATCGTGCAACACTGTTTCTTGGAGTCAGGTCTCTAGCCACGGATGACCTTACGCGGCAGACGGGACAATTGGAGATAAAGGTTTCACCTCTGGATACTTTTTTAGAGCTACCAATCTTTGTAGAATGTTATGAGTAACAGAGTTGACGGACCGGATGAAGTGATCCCAGAAGAACAGCCTTTTGTATCTGGTTCGCTGGCAACCGGGAATCTTGTTGTGTTCGCTAAGAAATGAAGCTTTCATACCTCCAAGACAGCCGATTGTGACAACTGCAAGATAGACTTTGTAGCCTTGGTACAGCCCGCTCAGCTCGAAAAGATGTGCTTGATGTTTCGCCCGTTTTTCTTCATTCTTTGCCGTAATGTTACACTCGGCTGGTGCCGGGAATTCAATCGCGTAAATGATCTCGGTATTCAGATCTTGGAGAACCACATCAGGCTTCGTAGCACTGATACGTTAAGTGTTGGAGAATGAGAAATTCTCGTAGATCTTACAATGATCATTCTCCACAACGGACTCAAGTTTCCCCTGGGCGTATGGCAAAACGGGCAATATATCAACAACATAGAAGTGCCTGAGATGGCAATATAACACTTTTATAGTCGCATTGTGTATTTCTCTGTACCGGTAGCGTGTATACTTTGAGCACCCGCTGAGAACAAGTCCAAGTGTTTCTGGCTCTTGCTTGCACGCTCGACAGTTGGTATAGCCTACAGGTACATTCATTATGCGCTCGCGGTAAACTAAGTAGTCTATAACGCCGTCTTGACAGGCAAAAAGAAATCCCACATTCTCCGATCTCAATCCAGCAGACTTGAGAGACATGTTGGACAGAGCCAACGAGAGCTCTTTTCTACGTATGATGCCAGAACAAAAGATATTAAACGATAACAATTTTTGTTTGTTATTATTTTTTGTATTAAGGATGACTCAGAAATGGTTTATTTATGAAAATTATTTTTCTTGTAGAATATGTTACAAAATTTACTCACCGAAAATTGAAATATTTTTGTCTCGAGCACTTTTCAGTCATTTAACTATGGTTTCTCTTTGCTCTTTACAATAGTCGTTAAAGTGTTCGCTGATATTCCGAAGTCTGCTGCAATGTCTTTCTTTTTCTTGACAACATTCTCAACTGCACGAATGATTTTTATTTGGTCACTTAAATTTCAACTTTTATAATTATGCCTTTCTACAGTGTACGGAAAATTGTCAACTTCAGGCTTCAGACGTAAATTTTAGACTAAACCTGTTTCAACATTAGTCAATTTTTTCAGAGTAATGAGACATTATCTGCACCTGCTTCTTATTCACATGATTAGGTCAGCAGCGGCTAGACACGGGTGTAATTGGTTTAGACAATCAGGTTCATATATTGCTTGAATTTCTAAAATAAATACCCATGTACTTCGAATTATGGAAGGCATAAACTTTCTCGAATATTTTTAACATTGAAAGAATAGGAGTTTTGCCAGGGACTAAACCAAAACTTTGAATTATCGAAAATTGAGTGGACGAATTAACTCAAGGACGATTTGCTAGACTGCTACGATGCCAGCATTATCCCTGCTCACGAGGGCTTTATGGCGCGCATGCACACTTTGAGGTGCCAGAAACATGCAGAGCTTCAGCACGTAAGCCATCAGCCATTGTGAAATCAACGTGCCTACCTCTTAAAAAATGGATATGTACACGGAGCGCTTCCCCAACCGCCGCTTGAACAGGCTAAAGACAAAGATGAGAAAGCGACGTTAAGACCAATCACGGAAAGCAGACACCTTCTAAAATATGATCGCGATTTCAGGACAAGCAAAAACATTGCCATGAAGGTTTCTCCTAAGCGCAAAGATATAGCTGAAACGGATGCCTCCCTTCATGAGAATACCTCGGAGGAGTCTGACTTCTGGACCATCAATTGTTCAGTTTGTGGTGTTGCGAGAGCTTTGACTGATTCAAATCAAAGGCTAAAACCAACGATAGATCAGAAGACCAAAAGACGCGTGCATAAACTGAACTAGTAGATTGAATGGACAAGACGGAATGCGTCCCGTGTTCAGTATGTGTTTGACTACATAACATCTGGTAGACCGTTCACGGAAAGGATTCGAAAGTTCGCCCAAGAACTTAGGATCTACAATCACACACTGAACAAGTCAAAGCTGCTGACAATCAAGCAGCATATGCTTGACTAAACACGGGTGTTATCTGACGCAAGAAAAAAATACAGAAGAAAGAAGATTGATCAGGGAGGATCAACAATTTTTTCGCTGACCCATCGCGTCTCTTCAGCGATCTCCCTGTTTCTCTCAAAAATCCACTAAAGCTCAATGAGGTAGAGACTTTTTTGATCGTCCGCTTCAAAGTGTTTTGCCTGTCGTTGTGATTTCATCGTACCCTGTGACCACTCATCTCACGGTGGTCCAACGTTGCCATGGGTGTAATTTACCGCGGTTCTTTTAGGAGCCGGTGTCTTTCCTGGATGGCAGTTGCTCCCAGTGGGGCCCTTCGGTGGTTGTTTAACACTTTTTAAAATTATATATATATATATATATATATCTGACGTGCGTCGAAGAAAAGGGGCTTACTCTAAAAAAATCGAAATTGAGGTTTTTACAACTTTCGAAAGTGTTTGAGTTGCTCTTTTTAATGAAACCATCGAAAAAAAATTTCGAGCGTTATTATTGCTAATAATTGAGTTGTTAGACACCCGAGAAATCGGGCTTTCGCTCGAGATCCCTTGAAACACCTCCCACCATTTACCACTGCAATCTACGCGTCTCATCTATACCCCGTCCGTGAGCTGCGCCGCTATATGGGTGATAATGTATAGTAAGTGGAGAGGGAAGATTTCGTGAGTCTTCCCTCTCTCCTAAACGTCGCGTCTATCCGGTCGACTTCGGTCGCTCGCCCTGAACAATCGTACTTTTGTCAGTAAGCCCCCTTTCTTCAGCGTAGTCACATATATAAAGCAATGCAGTGTGGATTCACCACGCCTCATCTGCTCCATCTAAACCAATAAAGATCCCTGATTTGACTGACTCGTTCGATTTTGATGCCTTCCTTTCCAGATGGCTAAATGAGGTAGCCAATTCTAGTCAATCTTGACTCAATACCTTTTGCATCTCTGATAAAGTCTTGCAAGTAGCAACACCAGTGCCTTCACCTTCTGTACTTCCTTTGGACTCTTATGCAATATCTTTTTTGGACTGTAGCTCAAGTTCGGCTTGTGTCGCGTCCATGAACTCTTCCTCAGTGATCCGGCTTCAAGACTCAACCGGTATTTCAGCAAACCTTTCTCAATTAAACCCCGTCCCTCCTTCACCCGATGTCTCACGCATTTCTATGTGTAACAACATGGTTTCTCGGTTGGAATCAACTTTTTTCTCTATTCGTAATAACTCTTTTTTGGATATCCATTTAAATGTTTCCTTCGGTGATTCCAGTCTTTCTCATTGTAGCAGCGAGCGGGGCAAGGCTTTGCACTCAGCGCACATAAATGCAAGATCACTTTCTCCTGAAATAAGTCAAATCACAGAAATCATCCATTTGTATAAAATCGACATTCTTGTGATCTCAGAAACTTCGTTTCGTCCTGATGTCCCCGAATCTGATATATTAAATTAAGGGTTTTAGTTTAGTACGGGCTGATCCTGGAAGCCGCATGGTCAGCAGAGGTGATAGGATAGCTGTTTATAATAAAGATGATCTTAGCTACGAGTATCGTACTCCATTTTTAACGGGTGTTCCCGATGTCATCTCTCTGCACCGATGCCTAGTTATAGTTAAATTTAAGAAAACGCTTCTCGCAATTCTAGAAGTTTACAGGAGTCCAAACGTGGTGCTATCCTGGGACAGTGATTTGGAAGAAGCCTTAGCTCGTGCAACCTGTGAATCAAATCACATGGTGTGCTTATGAGATTTTAATATCAATGCGGCGGACACCACCCATACATGCTGGGCTAGGTTACTTCACATATCACGCTCTCTATCGCTCAAGCAGTTTATCAAAGAACCGACCCGCTCAGACTCGATTTTGGACTTTATGTTTGTGAACGACGACCTCCCACTTTTAGATTCGGGAGTGGCCAACCTGTCAGGAAAATTTGACCATAACCTTATTTTCTGCGACATAAACGTAGATCTAACAACAAGACCGAGTATATACCGCATAGATAGGGACTTTCCTATCTATGAAGTGGATGAAACAGCATTCAATGAGGTAGCAAGTCGGGCGGACTAGGCCAAATGGCCCAGGATTTGGCTAGTCTCTCAGATAGGCCCTCATCCACACACATGCGGGAAGTGTTTAACCTGACAGGTGTCTGGTCAGGACAAAGACAGTTCTCTTGGGGAGCTCTGCCTATGGATCGCGCTAGCATTAATGACTATTATCTAGATACCAATACGTCAGGAAATGGATATTACTCATATGTATCACGCTATGAGATGGTTCACTTCGATAGCTACGGGATCGGATGGCATAAATATTTCCTCAGTCTATATTTGTGTACCCTCGTACCTTCCTGCGTTATGGAATATTATGAATACCTCCTTAAGGCAGGGAAAGTCTCCCTCGGCATGGGAATCAGGTATTGTTCGTCTTGTTCATAAATGTAATAGTCCGAAATCAGTTAACACCCTTCGTTGACAAAAACAATATGTGACCCCCCCCCAATCAATCGGGGTTTAGGAAGGGGTTTTCGGCTGCAAAAACTCTTCTTCAGTTCTCAAATGAGATAAGTAAGTCCTTGGACTTGCTTGGTTCACAGGATTTCTCTCTAATAGAAGTCAGCGAGTCGCAGTATCAAGATCTCAGACTACACTCATGTCCCCACGCAGAGCAGTATATAGGGGAGTACTTCAGGGAGCGGTGAGTAGTCCTACCTTGTTTTCTATTTACACAAACGACTTTCCTGACTCCGTGAAGGAATTTTTGCGTAAGGTAGAGGCGATCTCCAAGGGGAGAATTAAAATAACTATGCATGTGTATGCTGATAATAATCAGGACTACATCCGTTGTAAGCGGGAAGATATAATGAGGGAGCAGCCATTTTAAACGCGGTCTTAGATCATATCGCAGACTGGGCGGAAGATCCTGCCCTGGTCATTAATCCGACGAAATCTGTCATTCTACCGATAGGCAGTTTAGATTGCGATCTTCTTCCTAATATTTCAATAAATGCTGCTCAACTTTCCATCGTCTCGCAGTCAAAAAATATTGGGCTTATAATGCAGTCGAATCGGGGCTTTGAAGAGCAAGTATCTAAAAAGGTCGAAGCTGCATATATACGTCTACGAAAATTGTTATCACTTCGTCGTGCTCTCCCTACTACTACGAAACTCCTATTGTGCGAATCGCTAATCTTCTCTCTTTTTGATTACTCATATACTAGCTTTGGGCCTTTCGTGAGTACGCCGCTAAGGGCGAGAATTCAGAGCGCAAAACTCATGCTTCAGATTTGCGTTTGGCATAAGAAACTTTGACCATAACTCCCCCGCTTCTTGAGAATCTGGTTGGCTGAAAATGGCTTTCAAAGTTTGGTAAACGGAGAAGCCGATTTACCTACGAAATCTTCTTTCCAGTGGAAAAAAAAATCGATCGAGAAAATCTCTTGTCACTAGATCCAACGGAAAATTTTCGGTCCCTTCGGCCCGCACTGTGAAGGCGGAAGCTACTTTTTCATGCTTAGCTCCTCGTTTGTTGAAAGATCTTAAAGATTCGATGGATTCGTATAGTGCTCAATCTGTGAGAAGTGAAATGTACCAAAAATTGCGGGTGGAGCCTTGAATCCGTTGAAAACCTGTCACGTGCAAGAAAGCTACTCATCGGCGATTTATAAATGATGGTCCTGTATTCTTAGTCCCGTTACTTATGATTTACGATCGTAAAATATTATTTTTGTTTGTTTTTTTCTCTCCTGTTAAGCTAGTTAGCGTTAATAAGTAGTTATATTAAAGTAAGCATTTAAGTTAGATGGTAGAAGGTTAGGTTGTAAAGCAGCTCAGCTGAACCTCGGCCTTTTATGTCCACTCGTCTATCTCTTTCTGTAAGCTAATATACATATTTCGTGAGACATGATAAAGATCTATTATTATGAGAAGTTGTAGGCTCCGGAAGCTACGATCATGGTTCGACAAGCAGTGCTTGATATTTCTCTCGTTTTTCTTCCTCCTTTGCCGTAATATTGCCATCGGCTGGGGCCGAGAATTCAATCGCGTAAATGATCTTGGTCTTCAGATCTTGGAGGACAATATCAGACTTTGTAGCACTGATACGTTGAGTGGTGGAGAACGAGGAATTACAGAAGATAGTAGATTTAAATCTAATTGATATAAGTGATTGAAGCCAAGATCAAAAGTATCTCTTTGAAATGGTGACAGCTAATTCGAAAGGAGAATGCCGTGTCAAATTAGCAAGACGGAATCCTGGGAAAATTGTTCAATCAATATGGCTCAATACAGCTTTTCGTCTGATGCGACTCTACATTAGCACCTCTATTTCGAGTGAGGTAAAAATTGTATTGATCAATTTGATGTTAAAGGTGTATGTATGTTCCACTGTGGTTTCACATCCAGCACAACAACAAATAAGCATGTTGGTCATATAACTTTTGAAAACCCTAAGACAGCATTAAACATTCGCAATACAATTTTTGAATACCTGGATACGAGTAAAATAAAACTGGATCAATTAGTTGCGATAGGTTGCGATGGGACGAACACAAACACAGGAAAGCACAATGGGATTATTTGGCCACATCTAATGCAGAGACACTAACTGGACCTCTTGGACGTCAGCTTCCGGATTGCGAAAATCTCCCCATGGTATTGAGATGGCTCAATACAGCTGTCGGGTTGATGCGATCTGAAAGGCATATGCGTGAAAACGCTGTCAGTCGTATTGCAGAAGCAAGTACAGATTTTGCAAAAACACTTCGCAAGTTTGAAATCCCTAAATCAAACTTCGAAGCGAACAACTATATCGAAATGATTAATTAGGATGATTGGTGGAAGAAAGAACCACCACTGACGATGGAAATCCCTTATAAAGATCTTCAAACTTTTGTCCTGAGAAGAGGGATAATTATATTCGCACCGTGCTGCGTGATAAAAATCAAATGCCGTTTTTGGACACAAAAACGCACTACAAACCAAAAGATACCTGAGGAGAAAAATGCATGCTTTTTACATTATAATGCCAACACCTATTTTCAATTTCAAATAAATGTGGTAAGTAAAATAACAACTGCAAATTGATTTACACATGTGGCCAAAAAAATAGCTGGAAAACATAAAGCATAAAATTAATCCCATTTTACTATGTGAAATAATTTTAATAATGCACATTTCGTTGTACCGCCCCCCCCCCCCAATCACTTCATTCTCAGATTTTGCCTAAAATCTATTGCTGACAAAAATATCATATTATTTTGTTGCAACGCTTCTAAATTCTCTCCACCAAGCCTATCTCAAAATTTTCCTTTTTCGCTCCACCCTATATGTACAATTCGATTTGACGTGGCAAAAGCTTTTTCATATCGATTATCTAAAGTTTCACTGATCTTACCAGCAATTATGCTATCACGTTTTGATTGAAAACATAGTGGACAATCATGCCGGGAACAAACATGAAACTATAGTACATGTTTTCTAATTATTTCTTCCTGATTATCATCTGTTTCACTAGATTCATGATAGCCATCTACTAGGATATTTTCTGATAGGTGAATTTAATAGCCTCTAGCGGAGTGAATAATTGCGTGCCCTAAAATATTTTCTTTCCAAACTAACCATTTAATGGCTTTATGTGACTGTCGATTAGCAAAACGATAGCCACCTACCGGGATAAGACCAATACGGTCTCTTTTCAGGAAATACCTTGTGTATGTTTTTGATAACGCAAGTGCGATAGTACACGCCTCTTCGAAAGAACAATAATTACCGACGCTCAAAAAAATACCTAATTCAATTTTTTTTTTCATTATCATCATCTCCTTCGTCATTCTTGTTAAGCAATGAGACTGCTACCTTATCGATTAACAAAAATTAGCTTTATTTAGCTAATTTTCTTCTTCTTGATTTAACTAAAAAAAATTAAATTAATATGACTCATCAGCCATATCAAGCAACTCCTGATCAAAATTTGGATCTCCCATTCTTTCTCCAATATCGATGATATATAATGAATTTAATGCTTTAAGGGTAATTCATTATAATAACTTAAAAGGAGGTGTTTTGGGTTTCAATCGTGTGTAAAACCAGGGGGGACTCGCCATACAAATGCGCTGTGTCAGTTTTGTGAAGGACGGCAGAAAATGAAACACTGGCGCCACTAGCGCGACGCCCTACATTTAAAAGAAAGCTGATTAGAATCATGGGAGATTTAGTATTTTTTGCAGTTTTTGTAATATTTTGTACGTTTTTGGATAATTTAAAAACCTTGAGCTTGAATTAAGCAAGGATAAACTGTTTCTAGAATTAAGAAAATATCTAGGATTAAAAAAAAGAACTCACATACATTGCAAATGTCGGTTTTTAAGGTTCTTAATTTTCAAGTAGAGTAAAATGGTAAAATATAAAGATTAAGTCTTTAAAGTTTGAAACAAATAAACTAATTGTTCTGAAATGATGATATACTTAATTGTTCTTCTATTTTTAATGACTTGAATGAACCTAATGGATCATTACATCATACTAAAAATATAGAAGAAATTATAAAAATCATAATTTATAATATTCAGTATATTGTATTGATCGTTAAACGGCTGAAAAGATTATCAGTATTAAAGCTATTAACTTTACTGTACATTTAGTCAATTATTTATATGAAAATT
>CAKNWW010296194.1:0-10224 GCA_932074435.1 Andricus kollari | reverse complement strand
ATTCGAGATATAAATCAGGACACCAGATTTGAAACAACTATTCGCTTATTTCAATATTAATTTGAAAATAATAAGACTTAGAAAATTTAATAGTTAAAATGTGTTGCAGGTACATTTTGGAACGGTTCAAAATTGAATGTATTTCGGTGAAAGTTTAAGCGAGGTTAGGAGAATAATTCTGACATCTGGGAATCACATGTCTGCTCCAATTTAATTAAGTTAAAAGACGGTAGATAGCGCTGGCGTCCTGATTCTTGTGACTTTTCGAATAAAGATGGAGCGATAATGAGGCGAAAGATTATCCAGGCTATGTTAAAAATGAAAAATTATCTTCGATTCGTGTAAAGTTTAACCGGCAAGGTTATTTTTTGTTGCGGCGAATCTTTCGCCTGGAATCGATGTAAACTTTATCTTTCGTTTTTTCTGTGAACCTCTACTGTTTCACAACAATGCAAGACCGCATACAGCAAGAATGACCAAAGATTTTTTGATTGATTTTGGATGGGACACTTGCGGCTACACACCGTACTCTCCAGACTTGGCTCCCAGTGATTTCCACTTGCTTCTAGGACTAAAAGTTCATGTGAGGGGGCAAGCACTTCAGGAATGATGAGGAGATGAAGGAAGCGGTCGGCGCTTGGATGAAGGAGGTGGGCTCAAAATGGTACGCCAATGGTTTTAAACTTTTAAAGAATTGTCCATACGCTACCAAAGGTGTTTGGATAGGGCTGATGATTATATTGAAAAATTATTATAACCGTAACATTTGAAAATATCTTATTTTTCTATGCATTTTCGATTTTTTGGAACATCTTTAAACTGACCCTTGTAATTTGTGTAAAGTGCACGGAGAAAAATAAATATTCACGCAGACTATCTAGATATTACTACTTAATATCTTAGCGCTTTAACTATAGGGCAGAAATCTAGATATTGAAGTAGAGCATCCATAGATATTAAAAATAAGATTTTAACTAAGAATATCCAAGATATTAAAGGGCAGAATCTAAGATATTCAAAAACTATTTTTTAATTGTGCAAAAATTACCTCTAATCCATGTTATTTTCTATAAAATCCAAAAGGCTTGTATATCGAAGTCCTCTGTTTTTAATCAGAGTAATCCTCAAGCATTCGTCTTTTTTCATAATTATTCAATTTTCGTGTAGAACGGATAACACGCTGTTCAAGGCTAACATTATAAATGCCTGTATCGCCGAGTCCTCATTTTCTTACGAAAATTATGATATTATGTCCAAAAACACTTAATCCATTTTTCACCAAAACTTTTAACGCAATATATATATACAAAAAAAAACCACAACACACACGGCGAATGCTCAAGATACAGACAAAGCGGGGTTAAAATCTTTTGTCGCCACGCCACACGTCAGCGACATTGCTCCGATAAAATTTCAATTTTTTAATATCTTAGATATTAACTGTTAATATCACACATTTTATACTTCCAATATAAACAGATAGTATCCTTTAATATCTTGTATATTGAATAGAAGATATTAGATATTATGCCGTAATATCTATATATTATGGTTAAATATCAAAGTTTTTAATATCTACTTCTCAATATCCATTTTTCTCCGTGTGAGCTGCCCTGACTTTTCTAACAATTGATTATTATACAAATGTATATTATGCAAATATTAAATGTATATTACAATTGCAAACATTTTTAATAGTGCACGTTATCCAAAAAGTTTTAAATATTTTGTTTCCTTTTCGTAAATTTTGGACTGATTGGAACAAAATTAAAAACGAAATTGTCATAACGTCATATTTTACCCGTCCGTTCTTTAATATTTTATAAAATCCACGAAGATTCGAATAAACTATTGTTTATAATTACCCGTTATCACAAATTTTCGTTATAATTTCGGAATTTTCAGTAAAAATAATTACGTTTTGGCTGAATAGAAACATAACGAAAATCACAAAAGTATTCTGTTTCGTTTCGGTCCAGCCCATGGATTAATTGCTAAAAAATCAGAAACATAGAATACACATTCCTGCTAAAGGATTTATTTACGGCTGCATTTTTCAAAATGAAAACAATAATTTCCCTAATGATCCTGAATTAATTACTTTCTTAAAATAATAAAATAATAGAATGCACCATATAATAAAAAAATAAATTGATTATTTATCATTTAAACGGACATAAACTTACAAATAAAAAACAAAAAATAAGATAAATAATAATAATAGTGAAGTGCTTAATTATTATCGTCCAAAGTTAGCAGAGAGACTTTTTCTAGCCGCAAAGTGAAAACTACAATTTCAATCTTCTTGAGACTAGATAATTATTTTTTTCATAGCACATCCATGATTTCAGCCCTTTTTAGTGACTATGAAGCTGGGCTAAGGTTCTACTTTTTATTTCCCAGGAAGTGAAAAGTACTTTTCAGTACCTAGTGAGTAAAAAGTACTTTTCACTGCCCAGTGAGCAAAAAGTAGATTATGCCCCGGGCATTAAAGTTGAACTTTATACGAGGATGCAGAATTTAACGTCCGAGCACATTACCGATCGTTACTTTATAAAACTGTTTGTTACGTTTAAAATTACATTAAATATTTCAATGTCAAGAAAACCAATGAGATGATATGTTTTCTTACAGTAATTCTGGATGTTGAAATGCTATATATGTATATCCATGTATATATCTTCTGCTACCGGTGTACCAACTAAATATTTTTTCTCAATGAAAATGCGCCAGATAATTGTGGAACAAATTTTAAATAGTAAGGTTGGTAGTTTTGAAGTGCGAAACGAAATTTTTTCAAATACATCGCGTGTTCACGCCGCGCCGCGCCGGTTCATAATCTCACGCGTGCACGCGAATACGCAATAGTTGCAATACCGGTGTTATCATAAAAGTGATTCAAAATCTATAGTCTTGTCGAATAGCAAAAATTGTTGATCACGAGGTGGATATCGACAATGAACACGCGATTCAAGATTCTTGCGATTCAACGAAAGTGAAAAAAAAAGAAAACTGACGAAATAGATGTAGATTCTACTCATGATACTCCAGACTTGAGTGACAAGGTTATGTCCGTTATATCCGTTTTTTAAGTTCGACTGGTTACCTGAAGAAAAAGTTGTAGCAGCAAGAAGATAGGCAGAGGCACTGTTAAAAAATAATGACACTGGGAACAATAAGCCTCTCGTAAAAAAAGAAACTGATGAAGATAAAATTGCTGGAGAGAAGTTTTTTTGCTGTAAGAGAGATCATTCTCAAAAAACGGGAGTCGAAGAGTTACAGGAATGTCTAAAACCTGGAACAAATAATCTAATCCTCGTTACACGCATTTCCTTATCTAAAGGAATTATTCATCCGGTACAATACAGGATTACCAAGCAGTGCATCTGTTGAACGAGTGTTCAGCACAGCCGGATTAATTCTTTTGGATAAAAGACATCGCATGGGCAATGAACTTTTCGAAAAATTGGTACTCTTGAAAAAAAAAATAGAAAGTTTTATGGAAAGTCTTAAGTAGACTCAAGTAGACTGAAGTATAGATTTTTAAACTTATGGATACTTTAAATAAAAGAGAGCTTATATTAATAATGTATTAAAAATGTAAAAAGAAGAAAAGTTATGGCAAAGTAACGCGTTACTTTCAAACAGTAACGTATCAAACACTGTAAAATGGCGCTTGATCGTACCGCGTACGCACGCGCCTGGGTCGACGCTATAAGTCCAAAATCCACTTCATAGTTTAACGTAGTTTTAAAATGAATTTTTCTCACTCTTTTCTTTCACTTTTCTTTCAGTTCTCACTCAATTCTTCCTCCTTGCTGCCACTTTACGTGTCGTTCGTCGCAATATAATAAAGTGCTGTTTTACTGCCGCTCCGCGGGCAGGAAAAGAGCGCTTATTCTGCCTATTTCGGATAAACGTTTTTCTAGATAGTCTAAAGAGCCATCTAAAATTTTTTTGACATATTCGGAGAGGCTCTCATTTTATGACCAGTCTGACTATTATGAGAAGGTCAGTCTCACTATTAGGGATAAGCAAGGTATCCTTTCGGGATGGCCAATACGATCATCTTGTTTTCACTCATTTCGAACATCCACGGTAGAGCAAGTGACCCATCGTGGAGGGCCAACCTGATTAGTTACCGTAGACGTGTTGATTTAAAATGATTGAATTTGTAAGTCAAATTTTCACAATAAATAATAAATGTAAAGTGCATAAGAATATTACGAATAATTGTTAATTCATATTTAGGATAAAAAAGATATTCCTTTCTTTAAAATTAAAATCGATCTTTTACTTTTAAGGAGAAAATCTAATGAATAATTTAAATTTCACTTTATAAGTTTTCCTTGTGAGCAAAGAATTATGTTCAATAACTCTTCTCTTATTATTTGCTGTACACAATTGCTTTTCACATGATACGAGAGTTGAGAGAACCGTGGTCGAGGCACTAGAGCATTTTCGGAGTGAGTGTATTTCATTGAGCCGTTCAGCGTCACATTTGCTGTATATTGAACTTAAACATGTTTTTAATAAGTTTAAACTGCTTTTCGATATTTCGAACATTCGTGGACAGTGAAGTGCATAGGAACATGACGGAAAGTAAATTAAGCTTATTCTTTTGATTTTTCAACGTCAAATTTGATGCTTCCAAGGGATTTTAGGATAAAGGCGTAATTAGACGTTCAGCTATCAATTTGTTGTCACCGTGTCGTTTCAATCTAAAAACGTGCAAAAAATTGCAGCATTCATTGATGATGCAGAAAGTAACGAGATGTGAGATATTGGTTTCTTAATTCACTTCAATGTTTGAAATCTTACAATTCAGTGTGACACCGTGCCATGTCCTTAGCCTCTCGTGCTCCAAAAAATATATTGTCAATATGCACTGTTTTTGCATAAAAAATTATGTCTCATACACCTCACTCTCCACAAAGAATAAAAAATGCTTTCAGAATTCATGTATTTCATATAAATTTTCAGGTTTTACAGGTTCCACTGCATTTTATAATTTCCAGTCTCTTATAAAAGAGAGACTGAAATAAGTAGGAAAAGGACAACAAATATAGAAAATGTAGGATAATCAAATCGACCCCCTAAGATGGCCAGGTCGACTGTCCCAGGAGATCAAGTCGACTATCTGATATGACCAAATCGACCATCTATGATGAAAGATTCGCCCCTTTATAATAATCAATTCCGCCCTCTGTGATGATCGGTTAGACCCTCTATGACGCTTGAGTCGACCATTGGAGATGACCAAGTCGACACTCTGAGATGATCGGTTTGAACCTCTTGTTTTAACCTTCTAGAGATAATCGCTTTAGCCATATTCAAGGGCTGTCCTATAGTTTACCCTGCAATATAGTCTGTCTGGGTATCTATATGGCCAAACTGACCTTCCATTTTTCTCCGTGTAGTGAGTAAAAATTGACGTTAGAGGTAAATAATTAAAATTATCAAGCGATTAATTGATAGCGTTGACAGATTGTTTGACAGGTTGGCCAACTCGACGAAATAAGTTACCATAAATGAACGATAAATTACCGTGATTGATCATACATTACCCAATTTTTTTCAAAAGTTTCAGATACCCTGAATTTCCGTAAATCTCCAAAGTTTTCAGAAATTTCAGTTTGATTATGACAATTGAATTTATTTCAATTCAATTCAATTTTCGTAATCATACACTACCGACGGAAATTATCTGCAAAAATGTTATTGAGCAGTTGCTAAAGTTCCTTGATTTTGACGATATTAGCATGAAAATGTCTTTCTCGTGATACCAAATTCCGATGTTTGCGAAAAATTGGATTAACTCTGGAAATATAATGAACATTTTTCAAAGTTCTTAAACTTATTTTAAAGGTAAGTCTCCATAGTATTTTGAACAATGCAAACATTTTTGTAAATCATTATTTATCATATTTTCATAAATTTTAGTAATATTTATAAAAATACTATAGTTTCGAATTTTTTTAATACTATGGAGACTTATCTTTAAAATGAGCTAAAGAACTTTGAAAAATGTTAATTATTTCGAGAATTAATAAGTGTTCGTAATGAGCGAAATTTGACGGTTTTTCAATATTTGTTTATTAAGTTGACATTTTGCCGCCATGTTGGGCTCATCAGGGGCAGAATTTTATTACATTTCGTGTGATTATAAGGGAAAAAATGTAATGGTAGTATTATAAAAATTAAGGAACGCCCATTTACTATGTTGGCCCTCTGTAAGGCCATTATATACGTATAATTAAATCATTTTCATTTGCCGTGAAAATAAATAACTAAGAAACATGATATTTTCTACCATTGCCCTGTTATACATTTTGTTTGACAATTTACATAAAAAACTCATTTTAAAGACAAATTATTCAAAACTTTCATAACTAATTTTAGTTAGTACACGTGTAGACTAACTCTGTAGCTAACTGCATAGAAAATTCTATTAAAAAATAAAATAAAAAACACCTGTAACGTTACGAATACTAATTATTACATTATTAAACATATAGATAATTTTAAATGCTTCCCAACTCATATAATATAGAAAAAAATGTGCGCGCACCAAGAACTGAACCGTAACCGTTAAATTATATACCACGCACGCTACCGACAACACTCATGTAACAATATGATTCTAACTTTACGACAAAAAGGTTCACTCACTTGCACAGTTTGATGTATACTATAGTTTATCGTAAAATTCAGTTCATAATGAGAAATTTTCATTATTGTTTCAAACTTTTTGACTTGTGGTGTTTGATTGTTAGAAACAAAATACACTAACAAATTTTCAACAATATGAATTTCTTTTTTTCAAAGAATATTTCTGTTTCGAAGTTGGTAGATTTTTATCGACAAGGCGATACATATACTAATGTAAAAAATTGTCACTCGAAATTATTTGTTAACTTTATAAACAAGCCATATAAACAAATGCGCTGTGAGTGCATTCAATTAAATATATAAATCGATTTTCCGTTCAGTTATTTTCAAATTATATTGACTGTAATGTTTACTGATGAACTTTCGTCATCCAATGTTATTGTAAATGTTATAAACAAATTATATAAACAAAGGCACATTAAGCACATTTACAGGTAGGAAAAGATATTGGTTTCTTTCAAATTATCTTAAAATTATATAAACAGTGATATTTAGTTATTAAATTTTTTTCATCGAATATTATTACTTATTTTTTCACGTTATAAACAAACTATATAAATAAACGCACTGCTAGTGTATTTTTAGAAGGAAAGATATAGTTATCCCGTTTAGTTTTGTTCTCATTATATCCACTGTGATGTTTGCTGATGAATATTTGTCATCTAATATTATCTGTTCATGTTATAAATAACTTAAATAAACAAATGCATATAGAGCACATTTACAGGCAGAAAGAGATATGTATTTCTTTTAATTGTATCTTTAAATTATATTGACAGCGATAAATACTAAAAAACTTTGTTTTATCGAATTTTATTTGTTCACTTTATAAACAAATTATGTAAGCAAAGTTACTGTGAGCATATTAACAGACAGAAATCAATCTTTTTTTTGCGTGGTCTTCCAATTACATATATTGACTGTGACCTTTCTTGATACATTTTTATCTGCCAATATTATTCGTTAGTGGCACAATAGGCTCTAATGCTTGAGTGCCAGGTGTGCTCCACCGGGGCTCCCCGCCCACATTTAAACTGACTATAAACTTTATTATTCTTTAACTTATTATTCAAATTAAAAAAAAAAATCTACAATGCTGTATATTTCTCTTCATAAGACTAACCAATGGATGGCAAATTTCGACGGGTGGACCACTCAAATACTCCTCGTACACCCTCGAAGTATTCCGTCAATATTCTTATGTAATTCCATATTATCTTGATGTCCCAGGTGAAAATTGTATTGCATATATTTTATATACATTATTGTGTCCGCTATATATAAAATATATATATAACTTTTCCATTTGGGATTCTTCATATTCTTAAGTATATTCCGAAGTATTCCAAAGTGTTTCCAAGTATTTTGAAGTATTTTCAAATATTCCGAAGTATTACGAAATATTTAAAAATATTCTCACATATTTTAAGGTTTTTCTCTGGGATACCGACGATTTCAACACGAGTTTAATCCTACGCGTTGGAATCCGCAGCATCAAGCATCATATTCTCGAATTCCCTGATCCCTTCCCTCCATTTCGTGATGGCTAGAAATGTGCTAATGATAATTTAAATTAGGAGCTTTTAAATTTTCTTTAAAGCTTTAAAATATAAAATTTAAATATTTGATTTTTCTATTGATTTTAATAGAAGCTTTATACCTAAATTAGGTTAAAATTGGTAAGTAATTTTTTCTCATTTTCGAACAATTATAACGTAAACAAAAATTATATTTCTTATAATCTTTTATTACTAATTAGCATATAATACTAAAAACTGTACAAACACAAAATTACCATGATTTTCGTACTCGCAGGGAAATTTGATCAAATTCTCAAAATTCTAAATTTTTGACTTCATTTCCATACCGTAGGCCATTTTTGATTTTTAAAAAACATGAGAGATTATCATTTGCAATAAAACGTATCAATTTTCTATTACCAACCATTTCCTATTTACTCAAATTTGGTACTTTCGGCCCACCCTAATATGTAGAGTGTTGTTTTTATGTGAATTCGACCAAATAGGAATATCAGTAGTCATGTTTATTTTCATTGAAATTCAACATTCATGTCCTGATTCTCAATCTAGAAATATTAAAAATTATATTTCGACACATGAACTTAAAATCCAAGAACTAAGCAATAGAGGTAAAGAGTGAGTGATAAAAATGTGGAGGAAATTGAATTAGAGAAAAAACGTTACTAAGATTCCTATATATTCGAATTCTCATGGAAACAACGCCCCACGCACACATAGTGATCAAGATCTAACTGAAAAATCCCATTTTATGAAAATTTACAAAAAGGAATGATTTTTCAAAAAGTTTGGAAGACAGAGAATATCAATTTTACTAAAATTTTCTACCTGAAGTTCATAAGCAAGTGGCCTTTTACACTTATTTTAAAAGACAGAAAGGAAAGCAACTTTTTTTGGTGAAAAAATGCACATTTTTGATAATAATAAAAGAACGGTTCAAAATATCAAAAAATGCCTGAGCATTTATTTTTCGGTGAAGACCAAAAATGTTATTTTTAGATAAATGACCGCCATGCATTGGTCAATTTTTAAAGATAATTATCATTATTATTTCGAAACATATAATCTTTTCAACAACAAAAATTACTGCTTTTTGTCGACAAAATTTTTTAATTATTTTTTGACAAGCATTCCAATACTTTTTTCAAGTCCCAAAAAACACATCACAAGTTGTCATGAATTCTGGATCATTTGAGCCTAATTTAGACAATTTTGGTTATACCGATGCTACTATTTATCTCAATGGTACCAGTATATTCTATTTTTTAAATATTTGTTTATTTGCATTAATTATTTGCCGAAGTATTCCCAAGTATTCTGAAGTATTCCCTAATATTTTTAAGTAGTCTCCCATATATATTACCAAATATTTTCTCATGTTCCCACATATTCCAAGTATTCCTTATATACAACAATATTCCCTATTGTGTTGATGTATTTGAAAGTATTTCGAAGTATTGTCAAGTATTACAAAGTACTCTTAAGTATTCCGGAGTATTCTCACGTAACTTGAAGTATTGTTTGAGAATATCAATATAATTTAAAGATATGTAAGTGAACACAAATTTATCTTCTTCTGTCTATAAATATGCTCCCTGTGTATTTGTTCATATAGCATGTTTGTTACATTAGGCCAGGCGGCAGAGCAAAAAAAATGGTCATTTACGACATTAATTCCGACTAAAGAAATTATGGTTTTAAAATGTTCTTTGGGTCAATATAAGGAACCGTTTTCGTTATCCCCCTCCCCCAACCTCTGCGTATCTTTTGGCAGTGGCGTAAACTTTCGAAAAACAGTTTTTTATTTATAACTCGTTTGTTTATGGTTTTTTCTCAAACTCCGCGTCTACAGAAATTGAAGTACATAAAATTCTACATAAAAAATGTTCTATTGATTTTTTTCATACGACCCATATTTTTCGAATAATAGCCGGGCAAAGTCCAAAAATGTGTAAAAAATGTTGAAAACTTGCATTTATACTAGTTCTGAAATGATGCTGGACAAAATTATGCA
>CAKNWW010296183.1:0-11264 GCA_932074435.1 Andricus kollari | reverse complement strand
GCAAAAGAGCATAAGTGACAGAGATTGAAAATTCCAAAGGACATCAGCGCCACCATTTGACAAAACAAAAGGGCATAAGCACCAAAATTTAAAAATTCCACAAGGTCATAAGTGCGAACATTTGGCATAACAAAAGAGCATAAGCGCCTAAGTTTAAAAATTCCAAAAGGGCAGAAGCGCCAACCTTTGGCAAAGCAAAAGGGTATCAGCGCCAAAGTTTAAAAATTCGAAAATGGCATACGCAACAACATTTAGCATAGCAAAAGGGCATAAGCGCCAAAGTTTAATAATTCCAAAAGGGCATAAGCGCCAAACATTTTGCATAACAAAAGGGCTAGGGCGCCAACGTTTAGAAATTCCAAAGGGATATAAACGCCAACATTTTGCATAACAAAAGGGCATAAGCGCCAACGTTTAAAAATTCCAAAAGGGCAAAAGCGCTAACATTTGGCATAACAAAATGGCATAAGCGCCAAAGTCTAAATATTCCAAAAGGCAAAACCGCCAACATTTGTCAAAGCAAACAGGCATCAGCGCCAAAGTATAAAAATTCCAAAAGGGCATAAGTGCCAACTTTTGGCATAACAAAACGGCATAAGCACCAAAGTTTGTAAATTCTAAAAGGGCATAAGCGCCAACATTTGGCATAACAAAAGGGTAAAGCGTCCAAGCTGAAATATTACAAAAGGGCATTAGCGCCAACATTTGGCAAAGGAAAAGGGCATGAGCGCCATGGTTTAAAAATTCCCAAAGGGCATAAGCGCCAACATTTGGCATGACAAAAGGGCATAAGCGCCAAAGTTTAAAAGTTCCAGAAGGGCATAAGCGCAAACATTTAGCATAACAAAAGGGCATAAGCGTCAAAGTTTAGTCATTCAAAAAGGGCATAAGCGCCAACATTTGGCAAAGCAATTGGGCATAAGCGCCAAAGTTTGAGAATTCCAAAAAGGGTATGAGCGCCAACATTTTGCACAACAAAAGGACATAAGCGCTAACATTTGCCAAAGTAAGAGGGCATAAGTGCCAAAGATTGAAAATTACAAAAGAACATAAGTGACACTATTTGACAAAGCAAAAGGAAATGAGCGCCAAAGTTTTAAAATTCCAAAAGGGCATAAGCGCCAACATTTAACATAACAAAAGGTCATAAGCGAAAAGTTTAAAAATTCCAAAAGGACATAAGCGCCAACATTTGGCATGACAAAAGGGAATAAGCGCCAATGTCTAAAAATTCCAAAAGGGCATAAGCGCCAACATTTGGCATAAGAAAAGGGCATGAGCGCCAAAGTTTAAATATTTCAAAAGGCATACCTGCCAACATTTGGCAAAGCAAAAGGGCAACAGCGCCAAAGTCTACAAGTTTCAAAAGGGCATAAGCGCCACCATTTGGCATAACAAAAGGGCGTAATCGACAAATTTTAAAAAGTCCAAAGGGCCATGAGCGCCAACATTTGGCATAAGAAAAGGGTGAAGCGCCAAACCTAAAAAATTACAAAGGGGCAGAAGCGCCAACATTTGGCAAAACAAAAAGGCATGAGCGCTATAGTTAAAAAATTCCAAAAGGGCATAAGCGCCAACATTGGGCATAACAAAAGGGCATAAACGCTAAAGTTTAAAAGTTCCAAGAGGGCATCAGTGCCAACATTTGGCAAAGCAATAGGGCATAAGCGCCAAAGTTTGAAAATTCCAAAAAAGCATAAGCGCCAAAGTTTGAAAATTCCAAAGGGGCACAAGCGCCAACATTTGGCAAAGCATAAGGGCATAAGCGTCAAAGTTTGAAAATTCCAAAGGGGCACAAGTGCCAACATTTGGAAAAGTCAAAGGGCATAAGCGCTTTCGTTTTTTTTCTGCAGCTTTTTCCTCTTTAAGAAAACGTATAGAATAAAGCTTATAAAAGTGTTACAAGAAAGATCATAAATATTTGTGTGAAGACTTGTATTTGTTTTGAGAAATATTATATTTTTATATTGAAATATACTTAATGCTTCTTCTTCTTCGCGAGCACGTTTTTTCTTCTGTTGAATAGTTTCCAAGCGTTCCTTATATTTTGCATCTACTGCTGTACGGTAAGTCCTAACTGGAGCAATGTAAGCTTCTCGAGTTCTTTTTCTCTGATTAATCAAATATTTCTTCGCCTTTTTCGAGACTTCATTACTCTGCAGCACTCCATCAGCCGCTATGTCAAAAATTTGTTGTAATTTTTCTTTGAAATCTGTTATCTTCTTTTATTCAAAAGGTGTTTTCTTCAATTTTAATGCTTTTTTCAAAGCTCTCCATTTATCGTACAATTGTTGAATTTTTAGACCACCCTAATGTTCATATACATACTTATATGACATAGTTTATTCAATGACATATATACTACGATATAGAACAGAAAATATATATATATATATATATATATCATTAAGCTAATTCCCTTTCGGCGAGCCTCTAGGGGTAAGCGTGACACTACCCGATTTGGGTAGTGTTTTTTAGGTGGATTTGTAGTAAATGGGCTCACCACACCCACGACCGCCAACAGCAACGCAGTAGTATCAGACGGTCACCCATCCAAGTACTAACCGCGCCCAACACTGCTTAACTTCAGTGATCTAACGGGAACTGATGCTTCCAGCGTGGTATGGCCGTTTTACTTGCGTAAAAATTCTGGGAAAGGGAGATTGATGGTACAATATAATTCTGACAAGTTTTATAAACTCTAAAATAGTTTTTAAAAATTTATTTTAAAAATTCACAAAGTTATGTAATTTTTTTTCACTCTATGTAGGAAGACGTAAAACGAATCAGCTGTTAACAGATATATAGATTTAGTATCATATGTTCTTCCTTGGCGTCTTAGACCATTATAAAACTTATTACAATTACATGAAATATAATTTTTCCTGAATATTAATAATTTTTGACGTCGGCACTTAAAATTTTTATCGAGAACTGCGACAGTTTTTTTGAATAAACAATTTTTTTAACTATAGAGTAATTTTCTGCTTTTCAGGTGTCTTAGACAATTTCATAAATTTTCGGAATTACATGAGATATCCGTATTTCTCTTTAAACATTTACAATTTCTCATAAAGTTTGGTAGTTTTAATTTTCTTCATTCGCAATAACCGTGTCACAAGCCTGTAACGCCCCGTGAAAGGTGAGCGTTGAAAGCCAGCGGAAATATTATTAATTTCGAACGTCGCCAAACTAAAATATCAAGAGTAATCTGACATTACGCCATAGAGATTACCAATCACAGCTAAGCAGATGACTGCCACATAAAACATTGTTTCAAATAAAATGTCGTACATCACTCGGAGGGTTAGATAGGTCCTCACGTGGAGTTCAATGTTCACAAGGACGACCCCGTAAAGGCATATCTAATACTACTTGTGATGTAATATACTATTTGAAAAAATATAAGGACAAAAATTAATTTTGACGATAGTTGCATTTACAGTTCTTCGCAAACTCAGAGTACGTTAACTATATTTTTGAACCTTCTTAAATTTTTCTTTTAGTATTTATACTAACGGCAAGGGTGGTTCGAAAAAGAATTGGAAATCAAAAACAGCCTAGCACTGAAAAGCTTCATTTTTGGTGCCGTGTAGTCTGAGTAAAATTCAAGATAGATAGATCAATGGCTTGAGGTTCCGCGAAGCAAGAATAATTTAAAAAAATTCATGATTCTCAGAATTGTTAACAAAATTACCAATATTGATTTTTTTTCGCATACTATATACAATATGTCAAATTATTAAAAATATTTTAAGAGTTTATTATTTGAAGTTTTTCTAGGACAAAATCTAATTTTTATGGACCTACAAAGAACTAAAATTATTTTTAAAAGGTTGCGAACTATCGAAAAATTATTTTAGCATATAGAGACTTTTCTGAAATCAAAATTCACCTTAACGAAAAGGATAATAAAGGGATTTTAGCTACTAAGGTGGCCAGACCCTTCATTAATTGCTGAAATTTAGAATAATAGCCTCAAGATGTTTTCCTAATGAGAGATGCCGCAATGTAACTAGCAGAAATGTGAGATTTGTGAATCATGACTCTCCATAATGTGACTTGACGATTATTTACATTTGAGATAAGGAAGGGAAAAATTTCGTTTCCAATGTCGCTCGTTTCGAAACCGTGATTTATTGATCTGGTCTACTTCACGCTCGAACAGTTTCAAGGAAAGTAAATAAAGTGTGTTTATTTTATAAGAATAACACTTCCCTTTACATAGAACTTTATTGCATCAACTCTATTTCACCGCCTACCTAATCCTTTGTCAAAATTCGAAATCTGATTATTTCTAGCTGCAGAAGCATTTTGAAGATCATTTCTCAGTCTCTGCTAGAATGAACAGTTTCATTTCTACTCTGTTCCTTACTTTGATGATATTTCTTAATTATTTTGGTAAGTAGAAAATAATAAAGTACCAAATCCATCATATATAAAAATATCTGATATCGAGATATACCGAAAGTATTGAAAAATTGGTTTTTCGTCAAGCATCCACGGGGGGAAAATATAAGCTGTCTATTGATACCAGAAGATTACTTCACTCATTGACAAAACATGTGTAAAATAAAGAAATGTTTTTTTTTATTTATTTTTTTTATTTGAGACAACGATAAATACATTTTCAAATCCATCTTTAGTAGTTCAGCAATTTATATTGCTCACGGAAAGAAACAATTTTTATCAAACATTCAATTTGTACGTCTTCACAATGGAAATTTTCCAAATTCGTTGTCAAGAAGATTTTTTTGGTTCCATAATTGTTGGGTTAGCGGAAAATTTCCAAAAATGCACGTGTCGATAAACAAACAGCTACGGCTTAAAGATTTTATCTCAGCCCGTACTTTCTTATTTAGGGTCGTTTATGGTATGGTAAGAGAGTGTATAGATGCACTAGACTAGGTGAACAGCAGGCAAGACCCTAGGCTCGGGTCAGTCTTGGAAGAGCGTCGATTCGATACGGTTGTAATTTCTTGTCTTAGCGAGTAGATCGATGCTTTTCTGTACGTGTTCCTCATTATTGTACCTTTGCTCATTTTACTTTGTTTTCAATATAGACTTTAACATTGTAGTTCTAACATTGCATACTTTTGTGTTTTATTTAAATCCCGTGCATTCACTCCTTGGCTCCTAACAAAACATCTGGCGACCGTGACAGGACTTTTGAAGTTGTAGTGGTTAATAGTGTAAGTGTATTTTCGTTGTCATCATGATTAAAAAAAAGGGTTAGAATGACGGCGGCGCGCGACATAGTGATTTAATGACTGCTTACAGCTTGATAGAAAGTAAGCATAATGAAATAGACGCGCTCACGAAAAACGTCATCGATTTGCTGACCGGCGAAGAAGCATCGGGGGTAGACATCGGAAAAGAGTACGATGATCAAGACGCGTATTCGAGTAAATTTTTATAAATTAAGTACAAATTTGATGAGCGCACGGCTTTAAAAAACAGAACGCGCGCGAATGCGGAACAACAAAGTGTGGTATCCGGTAGTGTCAATACAACATCAGGAGATTCGAAGAAGCCGTTCAAACAACAAAAGCTTGAAGTCAAGAAGTTCGATTGAGATGTGCGGGATTCAAGAAAATACACGAAGTTCCCGACATTGAGAGAAAAGACAATTTTCAACTTTTGGCGCAAACAATGGTGGAAAAATCGCTTGCAGAAGAACTGGCGAACAGTTATCCACCGACGGGTAAAAATTATCTAAACGCGATTGAAAGTTTGAAGCAGAGATATGGTCGCGATGATTTACAGATCAAAGTTTATGTGCGACAGTTGCTTCAATTGGTGCTGCAAAACGCAATGTCAGCGGAAAAGTTGCCGCTGTACAGATTGTACGATAAAATCGAGTCTCATTTACGCGCTTTAAGTACTCTTGGGGTTACCACGGAAAAATGTGCTGCGATGCTTTTACCATTGGTTGAATCTTTTTTGCCCGAGGATGTATTACGAGTGTGGCAACGATCGAGTGGAGCGAGAAATGTAGATAGAAGTGTAATCGCTCCGGATATGTCAAAAACGCGATTGACAAATTTGATTGAATTTTTAAAGGCTGAAGTTGAGGCAGATCAAAGAATCTCTCTAGCCGTCGAAGGATTCACACTGTCTGAAAAACTGAGTGTCATGTCGACGAGTGCCAGTAAGCCTAGAGTGCGTCAAGAAACGAAGGACGTGCCTACTGCTCGAAATTTGATTGCGGCAAAAAGTAGACACAATTCGTGCGTATTTTGTGAGAGAAGAAATCATGAGAGCGTAAATTGTTTTAAAGCGAATAAAATGCCACTCTCAGAAATAAAAGAAGTGTCCAGAAGAAAACGAGCGTGTTTTAATTGTCTAAGCATCGGTCATACCGGTAATCTGTGTCGCGTAAATGTGAAGTGTTCAAAATGTTCTCAACACCATATAGATTCGATGTGTTAACAACAAGAAAAACATCATGAAGAAACAAGTGTTAACGATAAAAGTGTAGTGAGTTGCGTTAACATAGAAAAAGAGTGCTCTTTAGCAAGTATCTCGAATGTACCGAGTACCTTAATGCAGACGTTGAAAGTAAAATTACGTCAGTTAAAATATCAATCTACAGGGAAAGTTGATATGGAGCATTTATTGCTTGGTGGCAAAAGATCGAGTGTTACCACACAAAGTAAATATTTGATACACGTTGGAAGCATCGATGACAGTTATAGGTGCAATTTCCAAGTGTTAGACGAAGAAGAAATTTGTACAGACGTGCCATCGATAATTAAAGAAAGCTGGCTACGAGAATTGGAGAATAAGAATATAAAACTGACCTATGTGGGCCGCACAGAAGAAACCGTGGCTGTTCTTATTGGCGCAGATATAGCTGGCAAGCTGCTTACGGGGCGGATACATCAGCTCGAAGACGGCATGGCAGCAATCGAGACATAACTCGGTTGGACACTTATGGGCAGAGTACCCACAATAAACAGAAAAGAGAATTGGGCGGTATCGCCGATCTCGCTGTACGTTAACAGTCGTGTAATTGAGGATCTTTGGTCATTAGGCGTTTTGACGATGAAAGACCCAATAGAACGTAAGACTCAGAAGAAACACGACGAAGAAGTGGAGACGGATTTCAAGCAGAACGTAGTAAAAACTCCCGAGAGTCGCTATGAGGTGAAATTGCCGTGGCTCGAGTCTTACCCTACGCTAATGGATTTATTGAACGAGTACCTGAAGAAGAAGAAGATCACTGGGGTTATTATTTGCCGCACTGCCCAGTCTACAAGAAAAATTCGACGACTACTACGAGGCCTATTTATGATGCATCAGCAGAAGGGAGGAACTGCCCGTCGCTCAACAGCTGCTTGGAAAAGGGGTCAAATCTCATCGAATTTGTGACGGACATTTTTTTGCGCTTCAGAGCAGATAAGATTGGTGTAATTGCAGACATAAAGAGAGCATTTTTACAGATTAGTGTAGACCCGGCGGACCGTAATTTTTTGCTATTCTTATGGTATGACGCGTCGGGTAATTTAATAATGTATAGACACTGCAGAGTAGTTTTCGGAGTATTCAGTAGTCCCTTTATTCTTGGCGCGACGATTAATTTACATATAGATAATTACTTAGAGTCGTTAGCTGATAACGCGACTAAGAATAAAATGATTTATAACACGATGAAGCTCAAGCAATGTTTTTATGTGGATAATTGCGTTACCAGTTTAAATAGTATAGATGAATTAAACGATTTCATTTTTAACGCAAAAACAGTGATAGAGGCTGGTAAATTCGATTTACGCGGTTGGGAATATACCAAGGATGGCAGTTCCCAGGAGCCAAGCGCGGTACTCAGTATATTATGGGACAAAGAGACGAACACTTTATCATTGAATTCTTCTAATTTGAAAAAACTTGAATTTGCAAAGACGACGAAATAGTACATTGTGCATCGAGGGCGCAAAATAGCTTCACGCCCTTGATACACACCATACTTTTTGTCCCCCTCATTAAAAACAAGCATGTGAAGCAGATAGAGGCTGTTTGGTGTACTTGACAATATTAGCTTATAGGTGAAAGGAATAAAAAGCGTACTTTGCAGAAGGGAGACTTTCGGGTCTAGTTATACAATTTTTTCAAAGATAAAGATCAATTCCTCCACATTCTCACTTGCGGGGGACAGTGTATGTGTAGCGGGCGTAAACTTTCATGCGTAGCGGGCGTAAAGTTTTTGTTGGCTCGGCGACGGAGTACGCATCAGCAAACGTCACTGGGCTGCAAGCCGCCACTTTACGTCTGCTTTGCGTGCATGCGATGGCGCGTTTTCAAGGGGGTTCGGACAAAAAGAAATATTCTATCGGTGGCGCATCGTATTTTCGACCCTCTCGGATTTGTTTGACCAGTATCACTTGACCCAAAAATTGTATTACAATATTGGATCCGCCATTTTGAATTTTCAAAATCTGAGTACAGACTCTTGATCAGCGACCCCAAAAACCCCTGTATACCAATTTTCAACAAAATCAAGAAATATTTCAAATTTTGGAGACCATATTGGATCCGCCATTTTGAATTTTCAAAATCTGAGTACAGACTCTTGTTCAGCGACCACAAAATCCCCTGCATATCTTACGTTTCTTAAAAGTATAATCAAACATTTGTTCTTGAAACCTGTTCTTTACGTGCCCGCACTACCTTCATTTTAGCTTAAAATACTAATTCTATCACACATACTCACACATACACACACACACACACACGCGTGCGCGCGCGCGCAAAATTTTGAGATTTTTCTGGTTCCAGTTTGTTACATTTCTTCACTCTTTCGAAACCGATGATAAAAAAAAAGAACAAATAATGATTGAAATTTTCAAAAGTGATAGGTAATATACAGTTAACTCACCATAAATAATATTGGAAGCAAACAAATTAATTTAATATAAAAACGACACAAGTTGCAATAAAAATTTTCAATAACATTTTTTTAAGAATGTGCCCCTTTTTAATTATAAAAGAAAGCAATGAAAATACGTGTGTTTCAATACCAATGCATATTACTATATTATACCATTAAGCCATTTCTCTTGCGGGGTAGGCGTGACTCGCTCGGCGAGGAAAGAATTAATGTGAGGTAGGGGGTATAGATTTTTTATATTGATCTGGAATTCTCGTGTTATTTATTTAAATGACACGTTCGTTCCCAACACTACTCCGACCCAGGCTGCTGATCAATCACTCTAGCGATCACTTTGAGTGAAGAGCCTCATAAAGTTATCATGTGAGGTTCCCCATTCGGGCCCATCAGTATCCAAGGTCTTTTGTTTCAGGTGCCATGCACTCTACTGTCACATTTTTTATAAACTATTTGTCGCACACTTTGAATTTAAGAATACATATAAATATATAGTTTACAAAGATTTGATAATTTCGGGAATTTTTATGTTTCTAATATATTTTTTTGGAGAATTTTAATTATTGATTATGATTTATTTATTATATTTTAAAATAATATTTAAGTATTACTAATTTTTTTTTTTCAATAAACCATATTTATTTATTAAAAATACAATAATAAAATATTTTGATAAAAAAAAACTTTTTTGGATGTTCAATGTATTTAAAAAAAATTATTGTTCAAATTTGAAATAACAATAAAATAAAAATATTGTTGGATGCAAAAACAATACGAAAACAAGATTTTTAGTATAAGAGCAATAATTGAAGAAAACTCTACTATGTACATTTTCAAAAAAAACTTACATTGACATTAAGCATTTAAAAAAATTTCTGCGATCAGAATATTTCATTAGCGCATTTTTAATAAATAATATTTATTGAAAAACAATTTTTTTATTGTTTGAATTTGGGAATTTTGTAGGGTCGGTTTGACAGTGTCGAATATTTTATAATTCAGAAATTTTCTGTCGCAAATTTTATTATTCGAAAATTGTCAAATTCGGTAATATTATAAACTGACAGAAAATTGCAGAATTATAAAATATCCAATTCTGCAAAATATCGACATACTTGTATTTTAAGCTTTTATTAAAATAAAATATTTAATAATATTACATTTTGCTGAAGACTGGTGACCTTCTCAGCATATAACATCAACCAATTGCGACTCTCGGTGTCCTTTCCTCGCCCCCCCCCCCTCCATCCTGTAACAGAAGTTTTGGTGGGACTGATGTTACAACAATGATTCTCCACCGTACGACGAATCACTTCTTAACTCGGACATGATTTTCGGCTCGCAAAACAAAATATACGCATAAAGGTGGTAGTTGGGTGTACAATTTAAAACATGAATAATACAAACAATAAAATAGCCTCGGAATGGACTGAAACTTTTATTGACGAAATGCATGCTCACGGTAAACGTAAAGGTGGAGTTTCAGGCAATGAATGGAAACTGGGTGTTTGGAATGCTAGAAGAGTGAATGATCTTAAGATAAGAGAACTACGAGAAACTATGAACGTAAGGAAACTAGATATTTTATGTGTACCTGAGACGAAGAAAAAGGGTCGCGAATGTAGAAACATAGAAAATGGGGTATTGAAAGGCGGTTTTGAAATCTGGTCAGGAGTAGGTAACGAATCACATGGTAGTCAAGGAGTAGGTTTAATTATGAATGAAAAAGCAAAACAGCATCTCAAAGATCATGATTTTGTAAGTCCCAGATTGCTATGGGCTAGAATGAAGATAGGAATCAGAAGATTATTCATAGTAGCGTGCTATGCCCCAGTTGATAGTGACCCAAGAGAAGTCAAAGACGCCTTCTGGGATACTTTAAATGATACAATTAGTACTTGCGATCAAGGTGAAAGGATAATATTACTAGGAGATATGAACGGATGGGTCGGCGTCCAACGTCAAGATACAGATACAGATAGGGTACTAGGTAAATATGGAGATCCAAAGAAAAATTATAACGGGGAAAAGTTAGTTAGCCTATGTTTAGAAAAGGGCTTATTTGTTACAAATACTTGGTTTCGACACAAAATGATCCACACGTTCACTTGGTGTAAAGGGAATAACCGCAGTATTATAGACTTCGTTATTGCCGATGAAAGACTGAGAGAACTAGATAAAGATACAAGAGTCATGAGGGGTTTCCGAATGCAATACCGATCACTACCTCTTAGTCTCAAAAATTAACTTAGGGCGGGGATTTAGAAGAAAGAAAACAAAAAAACCAAACAAACGCGAATCAGGATTGAAAATTTACAAAAACCGGAAGTGCCATTAGATTTTCAGAATAAGATAAATGAACGCATAGATCAGGCAATTT
>CAKNWW010296174.1:0-30245 GCA_932074435.1 Andricus kollari | reverse complement strand
AAATTCATTTCTTTTGGCTGATGATAAACTTTTTTGTCAAAAATTCAACTTTTCGGGTTGAAAATTTACCTGTCGTCAAAAAAAATTATCTTTTTAGGCTTGAAAATTCAAATGGTTGTTTCACAATGCAAATTCAAAATTTTTAAAATCATTCTCATATTCTCGCATTCGGAAGGGTTATAATATAAAATGATTCATGAAAAGTGGTGTCACGCATAGAAGCTGATGAACTATATTGTTTCAATTCTAAATTATAAGAACGGTATAGTAAGTATTCAGATCGTACAATGCGTTGGCAGAGTACAGCAAAAAAAATGTTGTGAGAATGCTTATAGGTTAGGTTCTTGTGTCGTATTTGAAAGACTTAAAATATTCATATATTGTTTACAATTGAGCACACCGATCATAAAAGGGCGTCTCCGTGTGAAATTCGGTAAAAGTATTGTCCACAGGCAGAAAGCGGAAGCAAAGAAAAAAGATGTCAAATAAAAAAAAACACCATTACATTAACCTTGCGGTTCTTTGAAATTCTATTTGTCCGACTTTTATTAATTATTATTTAGAAATTTGTATTTTTTTTTAAACTACTAAGCAAAAATGATTGCACGCATTTTTTCCTAATAAATAATTTTCGTCTTTTCTTATGAAAATAATCCTCAAGTAAATTTCATGTTAGAGAACCAGCTTTTGTTAATTTAAATTGAATGGAAATTACGCCTTTTGTTTAAAGCAGAAGAAAACAAACAAACATGCAAATAACTACACTTAATAAACGATTATGACTTTCAATATTTATTTTCATTTGCGTTTATGTTTCTATTTTTAAATTTGTAGCAATAATCAATAGGGCTATTTTCGTCTATTTTATAAATTAAGTTAAAGGTTAAGTAAATTTGAACTGCAAGGTACACCCAGACCAACCTTATTAAGAAAAACCTATCACAGAAATACCTATGTGAATTTAGAAACAATGGTGTTTTGTAAATACTCTAAAGAGATTAAATTCAGACTTTAAAATTATCTAATAAATTAATGGAAATATTATAAATGTTTTATGTCAGTAATTTTTGCTGGAAAGTAGTATTATGAGAAAAGAATTTTGCAATTTTTGAATGCTTTCAGCTTGTATTAAGGTCTTTCACAGAATTTCACTTTTGTTATGTTATTTTAATGTTTATCGTCGGGAATTCTTCGTATTAAAAAAAATTATATTTAAAAAAAGATTAATAAGTCTTAAAAAATTAAGTCAAGTTGTTGCTTGACATCGAAAATTGGTATTTTAATACAAAATTAATTTTCAATTGAAAAATATTTAGAATCTTGGAACAGTTTTGAATTATCATAGTGTTTTTCGTCGAAAATTGGTATTTTGAATTTAAAAAAATTAAATTTTAAACGTTTCAAAAAAGATTCATTTTTTGATTTTGAAACATTTTAGGTTACGTTAGAATTTCACACCGAAAATCTGTATTTTTAGTAAAAAATCTTTAGATTTCCAAGAAGATAAAATTTTTTCGTATGTCATTTAGCTTCAAAAATTAATCTTACAATTTTGAACAACTTTATGTTATGCTTCTATTATTCATCATGTTATACATATTGTTTTTGTTTTTATTTTCATTGTGAAATAAACAAAATTTGTATTTATAATTATTTTATATTTAAAAGTTAACAATTGAGCAAAAAATACAAACTTATAGAGCGCGAAGCGCGCGTGTTTGTTTTCTGGTTTCTTAAAAAAACTTAGTTTGTAATCAATTAGATATATATTAATTTTTCCAAAGTAAAAACTTTATTATTATCAAAGATTAATCATTTGAAATTGAAACATTGAAAATTCTTCAATTACAAATTGTAATCGTTCAAAAGTACGCCTTTCAAGATTTGAACATTTTAGATACTAATATTTATTTAAATATAAACAATTTATCCACTTTATATGAAATAAGTTCTTGAAAACTGAAAAAGTTCTGATTGATAATATAAAAAACTTACTATTCAGAACTGAAGAATATTTGAATGTCGTCTTTAAACATGACAAAGTATAAATGGAGTTATACAGATATTTTAAGCTACAAAATTCTTAAGTTAATTTTTTAGTAAAACTAAGGTAAATTCTTGCACAATGAATTCTTAAAAAAGATGTTAACAATAACATTTAATGACAAAACTCATTTATTTAAAGCATTTTATAGTTGTTATTGCGGTTTAAATGCATTCGAATTAGATAACAAATAGGAATTTCAATTATTAAAAAAATATTGAAAATATTTTTTGTAGACAACGCAAATCAAAAATATTTAATTATACCGTATCATTTTCAAAAACGAGGCGCGCGCTTATATTTCGCCTGAATTATAAGATATAGTTATACAGCAAACAAGTTTTTCTATTTAAATGATTTTAAATTGATAACAAATTATCATTTTGCATATGTAAACTAATGAATCATATAAAATGAGCTGTATTGAAATTATATGGAAATAATTTTTTATGTTATCGCTCAATGCTTCAAATTCTTATAGCTTATAAACTTATAATTTTAATTTTTTCTGGTAATTAATTTTAATTAGATAGATGTCTAGAGATATATATGGAACAGAAAGTTAAATTCTCTCTTTTTCATAATATGATAATAGTCAAGAAAAAAAATTAAAAATTAAAATTAACTATGAACAAAATAAATCTAAAAATTTTTTTTCAAACTCGTCAGTCTTTAATTTTGCTTTTTATTGACGTGTACATCTGACGCCCTTCTCTCATTTCATTAACAAATAACTAAAAGTGAATAAAATAAAATTCTTTAATCTTTTTTACATTCTCATCCAGAGAAGGTATTATATTTGTGTAAAATTTGAACCCCCGGTTTTTGTCAAATGATCACGTTTTGAGACCTTCTGAACCCAAAAAACAGTTTTTTGCGAATGTGTCTGTCTGTCTGCATGTGTGTATGTGGGTATGCATGTGGGTCTGTATGCATACATTTTTAGTTTGTTACCACGATAACTTTCGAAAGAATTGACAGATTGGATTGGGCTTTGGTATAATCTTCAAGTGCCCTAAAATGAAGGTCAAGTTCGTTACCCAGTCATTTTGGATACAAATTCAAAATGTGAGTATATTTTGAAAATTTTTTAGAACACCTTTTTTCAATATTTGAAAATTCTATGGACAAATAATAATAGTACTAAAAAGGCGAACAAAATATTCAAATGACTTTTTTTGATAGAAGAAAAGTTACCGGAGTAATAGCATTTACAAAATTCCAAAAAACAAACGAAAATTAACATCTTAAGCTAAAAAACGCACGATATGAAAAAAAGTCACAAGATGAAAATCGTTGATTTTTGAACACCCTACAATTTCGTCATAACAACTTTTTGAATTTTATGAAAAATCAAAAATTCAAATTTTGATAGCACAAAAAAAGAATGCAAATCAAAAATTACATTTGGCGGTCAAACTATGCAAGATATGTATGAAAAATGATAAAGAAACGAAAATTGTCGTTTAAAAAACATCTACAAATTAGTTTTGTATCACTTTTTGATAGGATGTGTAGTTTTTGTTTTATTCGTAAAAAATAGCATTGAAAATACAAAATTCAATTTTTGGAAAAAAGCGTTGATTAACTACTTTCCGCTTTCTCAAGGAATTATTTTTTTTAATCTTTAATGAAAATTTCACTATTTTGTTGAAAATACAAATATTTGGTTAAAAAACTACCTTTTTTGGTCAAAATTTCAACAAATTATCTCAAAAATGCACTATTTGGTTAGAAATTCAGTTGTTCACATTCTCATCAGAGGAGGTATTAGATTTGTGTAAAATTGGACCCCAGCCCCCTTTCTTTTTTTGATTGGGCTTTGGTGTACTCTTTAAGTGACAAAATGACAAAATCGAGTGCGAAGCACGAGATAGGTGATGAGAATGTGTTCGTCAAAGCCGAAGGAGCTTTAACAAAAGAGAATTCATAATCACCAAGTTACAGTTGTCGATGCTTTGACCTTTAATTTTAAAAGGTCTGTGCACAAATGTGGGGGAAATATAAAGAACGAGCGCGTAGCGCGATGTAAATGCATTATCGAGCGCGAAGCGCGAGAGAAATGTATAATCGAGAGCGATGCGCGAGAGAAATATATAATCGAGCGCGAAACGCGAGAACCAACAGTTGCGCGCCCTAGGCGCGCTCAAACTTGCGAGCGAAGCGAACCGCGCGCGTAGCGCGCAATGAGAATGTGCCCGCGCGGCGGGCAGATTTTTTTTCATTGTAATATATTACTTACCCCTTCCCCTTTTTATTGGAAGGAAAAAATAAAAGTAAATAATACATAAATAAATACTTTGGTGTTTAATTCTGCTTTCCACTGACATGTTCTGCTGATCCTTTCCCCCTTTCCAGTCTTTTCTATGATTCTAAACAAATTAATGGTAGACAAATTTAAGCAAATAAAAATTTAAAAAGTCCTCAGAATTGAATATTTATATTTTAATTGATATGTACAACTAGTTCCCTTTTCGTTTAAGAAAAAAATGAAAGTTAATAAAAAAATTAGGGTGTTTGGTCTTTAACTTTCTTTTTCATTGGCATATACTACTAACACTGTTTCTTTTACAGTTTTTGCTATGATTCGAGAAAAAATCATAAGTAAATTAGTCTTCAGTCTTTAATAATTTTTTTATAACACATGCATGATTTCAGCCCTTTTCGACGAATACGAAGCGGGGCTAAAGCTCTACTTGTTACTCCCTAGGGAGGAAGAAATACATTTTACTCCCTAGGGACTGAAAAGTGACGTCAGAGGTGAACAATGAAAATTATATGTCTATGAGCTCAAATTATTGATCAAATTACCTTAAATTACAGAAAATTTTCATAAATTTCCGGAAATTTATGGAAATTTTTAAAAATGAATTATGGTTAATTTAGGACAGGTTACAATATATACTTGTAAAATTACCATAAATTATCGAAAATTTCCATAAATTTCCGGAAATTTATGGAAATTAAAAAAAATGAATTATGGGTAATTTAATATATTTACCGGTAAAATGACCATGAATGACCAAAATTTTTCATAAATTTCCTGAAATTTATGAAGATTTTAAAAAATGAATGTTGGGTAAATTAAGGTAATTTACCATATTTACCGATAAAATTACCATAAATTACCGAAAATTTGCATAAATTTCCGGAAATTTATGGAAATGTTGACAAATGAATTTTGGGTAATTTATGGTAATTTACCATGTTTGCCGGTAAAATTACCATAAATTACCGAAAAATTTCATAAATTTCCAGAAATTTATGGAAATTAAAAAAATGAATATTGGGTAACTTATGGTATGTCACCATATTGACCTGTGAAATTAACATAAATGATCGAAAATTTATAGGCATTTTTTAATTGCATTTTTGGAAATTTATGGCAAGTTACCATAAATCACCTCTAAAGATACCACAAATTACCAAAAATTCCCGACAGTTTTTTTAATTGGATTTTTGATAATTTGTAATAGGTTAACATAAATTGTATGCTTCTTTACTCAAAATCTAATATGGACTAAAGTCATGACTGTATTTCGATAAATGTCTGAAATCATCCATTTGTTATAAAAAATATCGTATGCACCAAGGGGGAGAGGCACTTTTTCGACTGAAAATGTCGAAAAAGCACCTCTTCTTCCCCTAGGTACATAATATACTATTCTTTGCATTGAGATGTATATACTACTGATCCGTTTCCCCTTTTTTTACAAAAAAAATTATAGTAAACAAAAAATAAAAAAAAGTGAAATAATAGTCTTTAGGGGGCCCTGCCCCCTTTCTATTTAATTGAAATCATGAAAGTAAATAATAAATAAATAAGAGGCTTTGGTGTTTAATTCTCTTTTTCATTGATACGTTTTGCTGATCCTTTTCCCCATTTCAGTCTTTTCTATTACGTTTAAGTGTAAACAAATAAAAGTAGGTTAAAATATAAAAAAGTCTTTATACTTCAATTTTCCTTTTAATTTAAATATTTTCTTAAAAATTCGAATATTTTCTTAAAAGGTCATCTTTTTTGGTCGAAAATGTAACTGCTTTGTTGAAAATTCGTCTTTTTCATTAGAAATTTCATTCTTTTGTATTGAAAATTTATCTGCTGGCAGAAAAGGTATCTTTTTTGGCTAGAAATTCATCTTTCTGGGTCAAAAATTCAACTGTCTGTTAACATTTTACCTGTGTTTAATTGAAGTTTAATTTTTTACATTCTCATCCTATGATGAGAAGGTATCAGATTTGTGTAAAATTTGACCGCCCCCCCTCCCACCCTTTTTGTCAAATGTCCACGTTTTGAGACCCCCTGAATCGTAAAAACAAGTTTTTTTGAATGTGAGTGTCTGCCTGTTTGTTTTACTGTATGTATGTATGCCTGTCTGTAGATTTTTAGTTTGTTAGCATGATAGCTTTCGAAAAAATTAACACATTGGATTAGCCAGCCCTTTTAGATAAAAGTTAAAAAAGTGAGCACACTTCGAAAATTTTTCAGACCACTCTTTTTCAAGATTTGAAAATCCTATTTTAAGTCATAAAACGCACGATATGAAAAAAAGTCAAAAGAAGAAAAATGTTACTTCTTGAACACCGTACAATATTGTGGTAACAACTTTTTGAATATTTTGAAAAATCAAAAATTCAAATTTCGATCGCACAAAAAATAATGAAAAATTCTCTTTTGCGATACAACTATGTAAGTCTTACCATTTAAAATAGTAATCCTTACTATTAAAATTAGTGAGTTTAACTATTTAAATGAGTGGACACAAGAGGTCCTCATGTCTTCCTATAGAAACGAGGTCCTGATAAGATGTTTTGTCCAAATACACCTACATGTCTATTGGGATGGTAATGAAACACTACTATAATTTCAATATTTAAAAGTACAGTTTTGCAATAGTATTAAGTCTATTTAAAAATTTAGATCGATGCGACAGTCTTCACGGTCTCTACTGATGCACAATACACAAAAGGGTTCAGATGAAAATGGCGACGATCGAGAACATGACGCGATATTTCGGTGCGAATGTTGGAAGCACTGCTCAGGTTTCAGTTCTGCCAATGTCGCCAAGGAGGGGAACTTGTAACTTTTACTACTTTTCTTTCTTGTAAAATAAATTGGTGGTAAATGTGACTACTTTATTTCTTATGACTATAATTACTATCGTTACTAATATAAACTACGTAGGATTACTAATGGCGACTTGTTGACGCACTGAACTGGTTAGTTACTATCACCATCCAAGTAGTTGTCGCAGCTAATACCATCTCAACTAATAAAGAGCTTCTTGTCACTACTAACCATTTTTTTCAGTGCTTGAACAAGATTTAGAATTTCGGAACAATTTTGGATTATGTTTGTGTTTTGGTCCAAAAAGTGGTATTTTAGATTTAAAAAGATTACATTTCAAACATTTTAAAGAAGAGTAACAACTTTTAAACAATTTTAGGTTATATTGACGTTTTACACCGGAAGTCTGTATTTTTAGTAAAAAATCACTAGACTTCAAAGAAGATAACATTTTTTGTAGGATCTTAGGTTATGCTCGTGTTTTTGAAAACGGGCTTACCATCTTAAAGAATTTGTTGTTTTGTTAGTGTTTTTCATATAACATGGCCATTTTTGTAAAAAAATCATCAACTCACCAGAATATTAACAGTATTTTAACAACAATAGGGCACCTTAGCATTTTTCACCGGAAATCGGTTATTTCTAGTAAAGATAATTTGATTTCTAAAACTAAACTTGTTCTTAGTTATGTTTTTATTAATCGTCGGAAATTTGAATTTATTAACATAAATGCAACGGTTCGATTGTCTACATTAAAAATTTGGGATTCAATTTCTGAAGTTAAGATCTCTATTTTCATAAATTGTGAAAAAATGTTGGCGTTGTTTTCATTTGGTACTGTTTGAAATAATAATATTATTAAGTATACAAATTTTGTATATATATATATATATATATTATATACAAATATAAAAATTGCGTAAGAAATACAAAATCATCATTTGTTTTCTAGTTCACTGACGAAACTAAATGTGTAACAAAATATATATTTATTCTAATTTTTCCAAAGTAAAAACTCTATTATGCAGGTGGAAAATTTAAAATGCAAAACTTTTCAAATCTGATTAAAAATTCAAGTATCATAATGGAAAAACTTTAAAATAGGACGTTCAAAAATGAATTTTTTGAAATTAAACATTAAAATTTTTTAATAACAAATGAGTTAATTTTTTAGTAAAACAAAGGTAAATTTCCTAGTAATAAATTGTTGAAAAATATGTTAAAAATAACATTTAATTATACAAATCATTTATTTGTAGAATTTTATAGTTTTAATTAAAGTTTTAAAAAATTCAAATTAAATAAAAAACGAGAAGAATTATTATTGAAGAAAGATTGGATCTATGTTCGTTAACCAACGTAAATACAAAATATTGAATAAAAGTTGCTTAACTTTGCAAAACAAATAGCCGCTTATATTTCGTTAATATTATAAGATATAGTTTTATAGTTAACAAGTTTCTCTATCTAAACCATTTTAAATTGATAATAAATTATTATTTTGAATATGTTAACTAATAAATCATATAAAATGAGCTGTATTGAATTAATATGTAAATAAATGTCAATGTTGTTTTTCAATACTGAAAATATTTATAGCTTATAAAATTATAATTGTCATTTTTGTGGTATAGACTCTAAAGTTATCTAGAGAATTGTAGAATCTTGATAATAGGAGAAGGAACATAAGTAAACATATTCATTATTTCAAAAGTAACCATCGTTGAAAGAAATATTAAAATTGCTTATTTTTGAAAAATCTTCAAACAAAGTCGACCGATCTACAAATAAAACTATAATTTTAAAATTGGAATCTGAATGTGTTATTTTTATTTACTTGCTATAAAACTTGACGGAAATACCATCTGATTTTTGTTAAAAGTGCTCGCATTTGCTTGGAATTTTCTCCAAGGGTGAGGACAAGTGCACAAAACTAAAAATTAAGGAACAAACCGCCACTTTTCAGTATTACTTTAAGGTGAGATAGTTATAACTAATAATAAATGGCTTAAACAATTAGGCTTGTCAAATTCCATGGAAAATCACTAAGTGAAAAGGTGACCAAAAGTTTAAATATTCAGAAAAACCGAAATGTTCTAGCATTATTCTAAAAAAATAGTTTCATAAATAATAACAAACTCTTCCAACTATTAATTTTGTTAACTTTAATTGCTTGTTGCCTCGGTCTAACCAAAAAGTGGAAAAATTGGAAAAAAACCATGACTTCTTAACTCTATTCTAAGAGAAATCACTAGAAACAATAATACATTGTTTAAAATATTTATTTAAACATTTTATTATCAGTAGAAAGTAATATTTTATGTGTTATAAATAATCTGTGATAAAAAAACTCCCAAAATTAATAATTGGAGCCAAGAACTCGCGAACCACCCTTTTCATTCATGGGTGTTTTTTGGAACCCCATAAAATAGACTTATGTAGGTGGAATTCAAAAAGTAATTTATGATTTCTATTCTATGGCTAATTTTCAAGACAAATGTTTGGGGTCACATATGAAAGTAAAACATTAAAGCTTTAAGTGAAGTGATCCAAATATTATAAAGTCTCACAAAACAGCGTAACATGGAACAATTTTCATAAAGAAATTTATAATAAAAAAATAAAAAAATTAATAAAAAAGCGATACATTTGCTCCTGAATGTACTTTTCTTATGAGTGACTATAGCGAACTTGACTACTTAATGGGATACAATTTATGAATTTGAAAGTCATGGACCTAAGCTTAAGAATTTCCATAAATGCACAATGTTAAGATTAAAGCCGTCAACATGACTTCCGTATCTACTTCACTTATGATGTTATCCCACCAACAAATTTAAATGCAAGCATGTTAAGTGAAACATTTTTTAATTTTATGATTTATAATAGCGTAAGGAAGGATGAAAAACAATAATTATTTCATAAATAATTTACGTTTAGAGTAATATTGACATTGTATATTTTTGCACAATCTTCATACAAAATCGAGAAATCAACAAATAAAACTACCATTAAAAATTAAAATCTGAACATGTTAATCATATCCGCTCGAAATAAAACTTGACGCAAATACCATCTGCAGCTGGAATTTTAGTAACAGTGCTTGCGTTTGCTTGGAACTTTGTCCATAGGAAAGGAAAACTGCAGAAAACCTTTCTCTAGCGCAGCCGGCTAAGGCAGTCGAGTTTGGGTGTAGAAATTCGATATCATCGAATGTCCACGCTCATACGCAGTGTCGAACCTCCTGATCAATAGTAGTTAAACGCAATGAAAAACATGACTAAGCGAAAATCTTGAACAGTCACCCATCCGAGTGCTAATCGCGCCCACCCGCGCTTAACGTCCGTGATTCAATGAGTCGAGAATTAACGAACAGTTACTGTCGTTCGTCCTTAAAACACAATCTATACATATGCGAAAAATATATTATTTAAACTTAAATTCTAAAACACGAGGAATGTAGTTTTCTGTAGCAATGATTCATCAAAAGGCACAATTTGGTGAAATATTATCGCAGTCTCCCCTTGTGGCCATTTCTTTGGCTAGAACAGTTATTAATATTTGTTATTAATACAGGCAATTAAACGGAAAGCCGAAGAAATTTTTTTTTCAATATCTCGGACAAAAAATTCTCTCATTCTTGAAAAATTTCAATCTGTGTAATTATATTTTAAGTCCACAAGAGCGTAAAAAAAACTCAAAAGTTATTAACCAAGTGATTTTTCATTAAGGGAGAATATCATCTTATGTACTTTCTACTCATATCCATCGTTATCATTTCTGGTTTCAAGGTTTTCATTATGAGCTTTTGACATTTATTTTAAATAAATGAAATATTTTCCTGTATAACTTACGGTGTTGACAACCATACATGCAAGTATAAGGACAACCATCGTTACCACACCAACCCTCTGGATTCGCACCCTAAAAGCGTACAATTTTTGTATTTAATTTTCATATTTCCTATAAGCATCATGGTTTCACTTTTAGGAAGAGAAAACGAGAATTTTTTACACTTACTTTGCAGAACCTTTCACAACCAGCTGTAGTAGCCTTCTCACCATGATTTTGGCCAGGAAACAGGAGTATTTTATATGAAATAAGATGTATCTTTGTACTAATATTGTAGATGTCGATTATTACATCATTTTATTACACTCAGCTCCCGAGATAAGCACGGTTCGGGCATGGCATTGGGAATATTTCGGCGGATTTTAAACGTTAACAGGCAGGACTGCATGAATAATTTCTGCATGATGTAACCTGATGCAACTGATGCGCTGAGAGTGCGTCCCTCATGCTAGTTGCCACGCTTGACTGAGCAACGCCTCTCTTTCGATTCCGCACTCCCCGCTTGAACAAGTTCTAAGTCCTCAAGTTGTAGGAATAACGTTAACTGAGGGTGCTTATCTCGGAAGTTTAGTGTATTTATAATTAAGCAGGCACTATTTAACTCTTATTAGTGAAGCATCATGCTCTTAAAATATCTAATCACTTGAGCACAAAAGTAAGCATCTATTGTGCAGTACTTCTTTACGGGTTTGGAACTGTTGGGACAAACTATGACAAATAAAATGATTAAATTTCAACTTACCGCATAAGCACCGGAAAAGAAGAAGGCCAATAAGGTTGCAATCGCTTTAAAAGTAAAATATATCAACATTATTTTCCGGTATTTTTTTTTTTGAGAAATTAAGAGTGTCATGTCAAAATATACTGAACGTTACAACCAAATCCTTATCGAAGAGGTTAAAGCTGCTTAATTCCTATGATTTCGATTTCAAAAGAAAAATACAAACAAAATTGTTAGTCCCCGCCGAGTTTCAATAAATCGTAAAACCAAGAAATAGAAGTATACAAATAGTCGCGAGAAAAAAATTATAAAAATCGACTGTAAAAATACCATTTTTTTATATTTTTATATGTAAGCAAGGATACAGTGCTATGCTAGTATATGCAAGATAATGGTTCAGAATCCAATATATCTTAGCAGTTTTCCAAAGTCTTGGGGAAGGGAAACATATAGCGCTTAGGAGGTTTTTATGACGTAAAATTAATTTTAAATTTAGAATAAAACTTTCTGTGACAATTGCTAATAGAAATACAGGAATTACAGCATGAAATGAATTTATAATGATTTAGAGGCCGGTATGGTTTAGAGGTAGTTACTTCTAAAGTTGAGTTTCTTAGTTAAAATTTTTGTTTAGCGATTCCTAAGCAAAAAACGGGAAATACCATCTGAATTTAACAAATACTGAGATAGAGTTCAATATATATCTTAAAATTAGGTAATTTCTTGCAACAGTCTTGAGGGAAAAACATATGGTGCTTGGAAGGGTTCGATAACGAAACATTATATTTCATCAACTTCTAATTAAAATTTGACCAAACTGTTTTACAGGGATATGAGATGGCTTCACGTGATAAAAAAAGCAAACATTTTTTTTTAAATTTTGGCTTTTGGGAAGTTCTCACATGACACCCTTTAAATATAAGAGATTTTAAAGAAATTTTCAATTAGGTCTTGACTGAATTAAATCAAATTGTTTTATTTAATCATATATTTTAAGAATATCACTTACATAGCAGAACCGCGAATATTCCGTTTCTCCTCATCTTGAAAAATTTAGAAAAGGTTTAGAACAACTTTTCTGAAGCACAATATGTTGACAATAATAACGCTCCTTCAAATTATCCTCTATATATACTTTAAACAATTTCGGAGAGAACTATGTCACGACCATATTATTTAGGTGCAGCAGATAATGCAGCAGACAACAAGTTTAAATATTTGTTTACCATTTGCTACGAGGCAAAAAATACTTTAATCTGCCTATAGATACCAGCAGCTTGCATGATCAGTGAGTCACTTTGTTTCACGATTTGATACTTTAAAAAACATTGATTTTATTTACATTTACCCTTTTTTGGGAATTTTTTCACCTCTCTGTTTTATTTCCTTCTGTCCGTTTAAATTTTGTTTACACTTGTTGCAAGTACATATAATTACAATCTTTTCTTAATTTTCAGGGTCCTTCATATCTACAAAAAGTGATGTAACGATACGTCTCGAAAATCTCGCAAACATTGTTGTTAAAAACATGATTGACGTTTCATTACTTGATATTGTTTTATAGCTTTCATTTGAAATTTCAAAATTAAATCTACAAATAATCCCTTTTACGGATGTTTTAAGGGAACAGCCAAGTTTGAAATTACTTATTCTTCAACTTGATTTTTAAATGTTCAAATAAGGCTCATGGATTATTGCAACAAATTTTATATGAGAAACTAATTGGTAAATAATTTAAAAAATCCAAATTTATAGTTTTTCATCTAAATGTTAGTACTTGCATTACTTGGACGAAAATAATTGTCAAGTAAATTTCATGTAATAAAACCAGCATTTGTAAATTTAGTTTGAATGGAAATTACGACAAAAACCAAACATGCAAATAACTACACTTTAATATATAATTATGACTTTCAGTATCTTTTTAATTTGCGCCTATGTTTCTCTTTTTAAATTTGTTGCAATAATCAATAGGGCTATTTTCGTCCATCTTCTAAATTAAGTTAAGGATTAAGTAAATTTGAACCGGAAGGTACACCCAGACCAACTTTATTAAGAAAAACGTATCACAGAAATATCTATGTGAATTGAGAAACAATTGTGCTTTGTAAATACTCTTAGGAGATTGAATTCAGACTTTAAAATTATCTAGTAAATTAATGAAAGTATTATAAATGTTTTATGTCAGTAGTTTTGGCTGGAAAGTAGTATTATGAGAAAAGAATTTTGCAATTTTTGAAACGCTTCAGCTCGTATTAACGTTTTTCACAGAATATCACTTTTTTATGTTATTTTACTGTTTTTCGTCGGGAATTATTCGTATCTAAAAAAATGTAATTACTTCAAAAACAATTATAAGTTTTAAACAATTTGATTCAAGTTGTTGTTTTATATTAAAAATTGGTTTTTCAAAACAAAATTAATTACCAATTGAACAATATTTAGAATCTTGGAACGATTTTGGATTATTATAGTGTTTTTCGTCAAAAATTGGCATTTTGAATTTAAACGAATCATATCCTCAACGTTTCAAAAGAGATTTACACCTTTTGAACAATTTTAGGTTATATTGGAATTTCACACCGAAAATCTTTATTTTTAGTAAAAATTCGTTTGTAGAATTTCAGCTTATGCTTGTGTTTTTAAAAACGGATTCATAATCTTCAAAAATTTATAGTTTTTTTAGTGTTTTTCGTATAACATTGACAATATATCAATATAACATTTAAAATATTTGAACAATAATAGGGCATCTTAGCGTTTTCACCGGAAAACAATTGTTTTAAGTACATATCATTTAACTTCAAAAATTAATCTTACAATTTTAAACAAGTTTATGTTATGAGTGTAAATAAGTTATCGGTGTCAAAGCTCCAAGTAATAAAAAAAACATGTAAAATTTAGTTAAAAAGTGGCTACGTTTCGGACGCAGTGTGGTCCCTTTTCAAGCCTGTAGCAAAAAATAATTGATTGTAATTTATTTAAAAAAGCTCACATTAGTCATGTGAATAAGAAATAGTGTTTAAAAAAATAGAAACAACATGAAAACATTTAAAAGTATAAGAAAAAAGTGAATAAATAAATCATGACGATGGTCTTAAAATAAAACATGTAAACAAAAATATTTGTAAACAAAATTATTACCTGAACATCACATGAAAAATTGACGATTGAAAGGAAAAATATATTTTGCTACGCACGCGACTTTTGACATAAATTTTTAAATGTATATTTATTTTCTGACGTTGTTATGCTAAAAATAGGATTTTTCTTATAATATTATTAATGTATGACTTTTTAGAAGCTATAATTGCCCTTTGAAACTTTTTCTCGCATTTCGCATCGTTTGGTTCAAAATTTGAATTTTGCATTTTCCCATAGTATTTTCAATAAATAAAACCAAAATTAAAAGTACTATGAAAAATAATTCTAACAAATTTTGTAGGTCTTTTGTAAAGCTCATGAAGACTTTTTCTCGTATCTTACGTCGTTTGGCCCAAAATTTGAATTTTACATTTTTCCCTAGTATTTTCGATAAATAAAACCGAAGTAACCTATTAAACCCTATCAAAAAATAGTTTAAAAACATTTTTTAGGCCCTTTTAAAATAAATAATTAGTTCTTGAGACTTTTTTATATATTTCCGTCGTTTGGCTCAAAATTTGAATTTTCGACTTATTTATTTTCGATGCGACTTATTTATTTTCGAGGCATTCAGGGTTCTCAAAATGTGGAGATCCGCTGAAAACTGTAATGTCAAATTTCGGACAAGTCAAGTACTGTGTCCATCATAACCGATGTGGATGTAATAATTAATAATAAAGTTGTATTTTCTGTGATTCTATACAAATGAATGATAACAAAATTTGAGCAAATAAAACTTTAAAAAGTACTTGGACTTCAATATTTCGATTTTCATTGATTTGTACAACTAATTCCTTTCCCCCTTTTCATTTAAGAAAAAAATTAAAGTAAATAAATAAATTAGTATTTGGGCTTTAATTTTCCTTTTCATTGACATGCAAATAGACTTCGATCTAGGTTTCCGAGGTGCGGGTAAATTAAAGTCATAAATTATACAATAATTGTTATCAGTTTTCTTAGATAAATGTACCAGGATGAGCTTTATAACGTGGGAAAGCTGTTTGACCTAGACTATTGATTTTCCCAATAATTTGTGTCTAAATTATTCTTTTACTTAAATTACATTATTATAAAGGTTTAAAACTGGGTTTGGCAGGCTTAGCGGGTCAAAATAATTCCAAATTTTTGTTTAGTGTGCAAAAGCTGTCTGCACATTCTAAAAAATTTTCGAAATTATTTACAATTTTTTTGTTTGAAAATTTGTTTGAGTTTTCTTTTAAATCTTTTTTGAAAATTTTGTTCGAAAACTTGTTTGCGTTTTTTTTTAAATTTGTCAACGAATTTTTTTTGAAATTTTTTGGATTTTCTAAAAATTTACTGAAAATTTGTTCCAATAAGTATTTACAAATTTGATTTCTACAATTTAAATGATCACCTTGATGTGAATTTTTATAAGAAGAGTTCTTCGTAAAACAAATATTTATGAACAATATTTTATGAAAAAGTTTATGAAGAGCTTTAAAAAAAAGTACTTTTAAAACATTTTTTTCTTTCTCTTCAATGCGACTTTGAACCTTTTACCAGCGAGTGCAAAAAAGGGCTTCGGAGTTGTCAAAAGGCTTCAGAGTAGTTAGCTTCGGAGTTGTTATTTGCAATTTTTAAGTGATATAAAACACACCATTTAAAAAAAAATCATTCCAACTCTTTTAAAGTCTTTTGCACAATCAGCCCTTCGAATTTTATGGGGAAATTTTTTTGAAACAAAATTATTTTGTGTTTGTACCTCTTTTTTTGAGAGGCTTCGGAGTAGTTTTTCAGGTTAACCGATAGTCTTTCCCGTGTTCTCAAACGACGTACGAGGGTTTAATCAATTTTGAGACTCTGGAAACGTCATGTGTTTTTAAAGTTTGATAAGAAACACTTATTCTTTATAATTATAATCGGTTATAATGCGAATTATTACCTCAAATTCGTTAAAATTATAGAGGCTTCGGAGTTGTTAACAAACCAAGGGACAGATATATAAGCATGATTCTTTCAGTCAGTATTTATAATCTCTAGCATGTTAGTATTGCAATTTGAACTGCATTATATATTTAAAAAAAGAGCCCGAGGCCTATATCATAAAAAAAAATTTTACCAGTCGAGTCACATTTCAAGTATGTGAATCTGTAGTAATTTTTTCTACTTTTTCTGTATGGACTAATAAAGTAGACCACCATATATGCTTTAATACACTTAGTAGGTCAAAAATGTTATAGGACCATCGAATAAACATCGAGGGACATACAAATTGAAATCTATTTGAAAATCGCCTATATACCACTGACACTTTTCCCTTTACAGTATTTTCTATCATTCGAAAAAAAAATTCGAAAAATTCATATAAAATGAAATAAGAGTCTTTAGTGCTTTATTTGTCTTTTCATTGTCATGCACTTCTTACCCCTTACCTTTAAACCTTTCCCCTTTTTATTCAATTGAAATAATAAAAGTAAATAATAAATAATTAAGAGGCTTTAGTGTTTAATTCTCCTTTTCATTGACACTATTTACTGATCCCCTTCCCGTTTTCAGTCATTTCTATTAAAATTAAGTATAAAAAAATAAAAGTAAGTTAAAATATAAAAAAAGCCTTTATACTTTAATTTTCATTTTCATTGATAAGGAAAACTGATTGCCGTCCCCCTTTTGATTTAATGAAAAAAATAATAATTCATCAAAATTAATTCAACTACTTTTTCGTTTTCATTCACATGTACAACTGATTAAAGTATGATTTTTTAATCGAAAATCCAAAATTTATATTTTAGATTCTGGTTCACTATAACAGTCTAATACTATATTTTTGTCTGATGGAAAATGTAACCATTTTGTTGAACATTTGTCTTTTAGTAGAAAAGTAATCTTTTATGGTTGGAAAGTAATTATTTGTATTTGAAATGCCTACTTTTATATTTTTGGTCAAGAATTCATGTCTTTTAGTTAAAAATTCTAATATTTGGTTTAAAATGTAACTATCTTCTTAAAAACTCATCTTTTTTGGTCGAAAATGTTACTGCTTTGTTGAAAATTCGTCTTTTTTTTTTTAAACTTCATTCTTTTGTATTGAAAATTCATTTGCTGGTAGAAAAGGTATCTTTTTGGCTAAAAATTCATCTTTCTGGATTAAGAGTTCAACTGTCTTCTAAGAGATTCGTCTTTCTGACTTCAAAATTCAAGTGTTTGGTTAAATTTGTAACTGTGTTTAATTGAAGTTTGATTCTTTACATTTTCATTCTATAATGAGAAGGTATCATATTTGTGTAAAGTTTGACCCCCCCCCCCCCCCCCTACGTTTTTGTTAGATGTCCACGTTTTGAGACCCCCTGAATCCTAAAAACAGGTTTTTATGAATGTGTCTGTCCATTTGTCTTACTGTATGTATGTATGTCTGTCTGTAGATTTTTAGTTTGTTAGCACGATAACTTTCGAAAAAATTAACAGATTGGATAAGCCAGCCATTTTGGATAAAAGCTCAAAAAGTGAGCACACTTTGAACATTGTTGAGACCACTTTTTTTCAAGTTTTGAAAATTCTATGTGCGGTTCTTAGTAGTACTCCGAAAGATCAACAATTTGTCCTAATGCTTTTTCTGATTGAAAAAAATACCGGAGTTATAGCATTTTCAAAATTAAAAAAAAAACGAAAATGAAAATTTGAAGACAATGAACGCACGATATGAAAAAAATTCAAAAGAAGAAAAACGTTGCTTCTTAAATACCCTACAATATTGTGGTAACTACATTCGAATATTTTAAAAATAAAAAATTCAGATTTCGATCGCACAATAAATAATGAAAAATTCCCTTTTGCGATCAAACTATGTAAGTTTTACTACTTAAAACAGTAGTCCTTACTATTAAATGTAGTGAGTTTCACTATTTAAATTATTCGTCCTAACTATTGAAACTAGAAAATTTTAATAATAAAATTACTGGCCTGTGGACTATTGCGAAGTTAGTACTTCCCAATATTGAAATTATAGTACTCTCTAAGTCCGAATTAGTAGAAAGTTTACTGATGCAATTAGTAGCATTGTATCTGACTTTTAAATTAGTAATTTTATCAGTTTCTACTAAATGAAATGTTAAGATTTATGTTACTAAATGAATTGGTAAGGGTATTCTACTAATCTGCTTACTAGTAACGATTTACTAATTCAATGAGTAGCAATGAATTGCTATGGAAACAGAATTTAATCATTTTTTTAATACTTTCTGCTGGTTTTTGACTTTTAGTTGAGAAACGATAATGTTTTTGTATTTTATATTCTAAGTTTATATAGTTATATTAATAATAATTGTGTATGAACGATGCAATATTTAAAACTGAAACGGTATTGGGATCCACCATCTATTTTTTTAGCGCGGCCAAAATGTGAAATTAAAACATAAAAATTATTATTGTATAAAATCTTTGATCGAAAATAAAATAAGATTTTTATTGCAATTCAAATGATTTGTTTAAATAAAAAAAAATTGTGTTGTCATAAAATCGTTGTATCGATGAGTTTGATTGATGAGTTTTAAGTCTTTTTTCATGTTTCAAACTTATCACTTTTGAGGCAGCACTTATTATCATCAGATCCAGTTTTCCTGAACGACAAAAATTATTATTCAACCTAAATTTTAAACAGAATTGAAAACTCTTTTTTCTTCAAAAAAGCCTTTTTTGAACCACCGTATTGGTAAACTTCGGATAAGTTAAAATAAAAGTATCTACATACTTTAAAGCGCGAGAATTTTAATTTAGTTTATTTAATTTTTAAAGTGAAAATTGAACTATCATGTTTATTAATTGATAGTTTTTAGTTGAAAATCCAATGACTCATCTCTTTGCTTGAAAATTGAACAGCTCGTTTGTAATTGTTTCTCTCCCTTGACGACTGAAAAATCGAAAAGTATTTTTTTGTTTGTTAAATTCAACCGTTTCTGATTAGAAATTTTTTTTTTCGTTGGGATAACAACTACTTGATTTTTTATTGAGAATTCCTCTTTTTTAAAATACAAATTCAATTTTGTTTTTGAAAATTAAACTCTTATGTTAAACATTAATTTTTGTTGGTTCAAGATTCATAATTTCAATAAAAAATTTATCTTCATGGTTGAAAAGTGACCTATTTTGTTGAAAATTCGTTTTTTCTTCATCAGAAAATTAATTTTGTTTTCAAACTGAAAATGTAATTATTCCAATTGAATATTTTAACATTGTAATTAAATCTTTAGTTGAACATAATAAAAAAATTTTAATTGAACCATCCAATTTCAGGTTGAAAAGTTACCATTTTTAGTTGAAAATTAAACTATTCCTTTCAACGACTCATCATTTTAGTTAAAAATTTAATAGCTGAGTTGATAATTAATTTTTTTAAACCGAAAATTGGAAATGAAAAATTAAATTTTTATGTTGAAAACTGATATTTTTTGTTAAAAAATCAAATATTTCGTTAAAAATTCATGTATTTTGTCAAAAAATGTTGTTGAAATTAATTTTCTTGTTTGGAAATTCATCTTTTTGGTTGAAAATTTGAGTATTCCTGGTAAGAATGTAAAATTTTAGTTGAAAATTCAACTATTTGGTTGAAAATACAATTACCTGGTTGAAAGATAAACTCTTTTGTTGAAAATTCGTCTAATAATACAGGACCCACATTAATTTGACCTAGATGTGCACTGAGTTTTAAGTATTAGAATTTTTTTAATTTACTTGAAACTACCGTTTCAAATAGTAACCATCAATGCATTTACCAATTCATTTAGTAGTAGCATTACCAATTCCTTTAGTAGATATAGTTACTAATTCATTCAGTCAGTTATTATTATTATTATTATTCATTATTATTATTAATTGCTCATTAAAATAGTAGATTTTTACCAATTACTAGTAAACGAATCGGCACTATTTGAATTAGTAGAAAACTACTACCAATTAGTAGTTTTCTACTAATTCAGATTTAGAGAGTAGATTTTACTATAATTTTTAATTAGTGGACACAAGAGTTCCTCATGGTAATGAAAAACTACTATAATTGCAATATATAAAAGTACAGTTTTGCAGTAGCAGTAAGTCTATTTAAAAATTTAGGTCGATGCGACAGTCTTCACGGTCTTCACTAATGCACAATACACCAAGGAGGGAAACATGTAACTTTAACCAATTTTATTTCTTGGAAAATAAATTGGTGGTAAATGTGACTAAAATTACTATCGGTACTAATATAACCTACGTAGGATTACTAATGGCGACTTTTTGTCACACTAAACTGGTTAGTTACTTTCACCATCGAAGTAGTTGTCGCAGCTAATACCATCTCAACTAATAAAGAGCTTCTTGTCACAACTAACCATTTTTTTCAGTGCTGGAACAAGATTTAGAATTTCGGAACAATTATGTATTATCTTTGTGTTTTGGTCAAAAATTGGTATTTCAAGTTTAAACAGATTATACTTCAAACATTTTAAAAGAGAGTAACAACTTGTAAACAATTTTAGGTTATATTGCCTTTTTCCACCGGAAGTCTGTATTTTCAGTGAAAAATCATTGGATTTCAAAGAAGATAACTTTTTCGGCAGGATCTTTGGTTATGCTCGTGTTTTTGAAAACGGATTTACAATCTTAAAGAATTTGTTGTTTTGTTAGTGCTTTTCGGATAGCATGGTTATTTTTGTAAGAAAATCAACAAATCACCAGAATATTAACAGTATTTTAACAATAATAGGGCTCCTCAGCATTTTTTACCGGAAATCGGTTCTTTATAGTAAAGATAACTTGATTTCTAAAATTAAACTTACAATTTGAAACAACTTTTGGTTAGGTTTTTATTAATATTCGGAAATTTGAATTTCTTAACATAAATGCAATGGTTTGATTGTCTATATTGAAAATTTGACATTCAATTTCTGAAGTAAAGATCTCTATTTTCATAAATTGTGAAAAAATGTTGGCGTTCTTTTCATTTTATACTGTTTTAAATAATAACACTATGAAATATACAAATTTTGTATTTATATTTATTTTATATTCAAATGTACAAATTGCGTAAGAAATACAAAATCATCGTTTGTTTTCTACTTTACTAACAAAACTAAATGTGTAACAAATGATATATTTATTCTAATTGTTCCGAAGTAAAAACTTTATTATGCAGTTGGAAAATTTAAAATGCAAAACTTTTCAAATCTGATTAAATATTCAAGTATCATTATGGAAAAACTTTAAAATGAGACGTTCAAAAATATATTTTTTGAAATTATACATTAACAATTTTTTAACACCAAATTGTAATCGTTAAAAGTTTTTCATTTAAGATCAGACAATTTTAGACCCTAATGTTTAAATATAAACAATTTATCAACTACAACTAAAATCAGTTCTTCAAAATTGAAAAAGTTCTGATTGATAATTTAAAAAGCTTACTATCTAGAATTGAACAATATTTGGATGTCGACTTCAAAAATGATAAACTCTAAATGGAGTTATAAAAATATTTGTAGCGGAAAAATTCTTGAGTTAATTTTTTAGTAAAAAAAAAGTTAAATTTCCTAGAAATCAATTGTTGAAAAATATGTTAAAAATAGCATTGAATGATAAAAATCATTTATTTGTAGAATTTTATACTTTTAATTGGAGTATGAAAAATGCAAACTAGATAAAAAACAAGAAGATTAATTATTAAAGAAAGATTGTAAATATGTTCGGTAACCAACGTAAATACAAAATATTGAATAAAAACCGCTTAACTTTGCAAAACGAATAGCCGCTTATATTTCGTCTATATTAGAAGATATAGTTTAATAGTTAACAAGTTTTTCTATATTAACGATTTTAAATTGCTAATAAATTATTATTTTGAATATGTTAACTAATAAATCATATCAAATGAGCTGTATTGAATTGATATGTAAGCAAATGTCAATGTTGTTTTTCAATATTTCAAATATGTATAGCTTATAAAATTATAATTATCATTTCTGTGGTATAGACTCTAAAGAGATCTATGGAACAGAAAGTTAAGTTCTCTCTTTTTGATAACATGATAATAGTGACGATTTTAAATTTAACAATATTCTACATTTATAGAAATTGTGAAAATTTACATAATTTAGGAATTAAATTGTAGACTCTTGATAATAGGAGAAGGAACATAAATAAACATATTCATTATTTCAAAAGTAACTATCGTGGAAAGAAATATTAAAGTTGTTTATTTTTGAAAAATCTTCAAAAAAAGTCGAGGAATCTACAAATAAAACTATAATTTGGAAATTGGAATCTGAATGTGTTATTATTATTTGCTTGCTATAAAACTTGACGAAAATACCATCTGCCACTTTTTAGTATTATTTTAAGATGAGATAGTTATAATTAATAATAAACCGTTTAAACAATTATGCTTGTCAAATTCCATGGCAAATAACTAAGTGAAAAGGGGACAAAAAGTTTAAAACTTCAGAAAAAGTGAAATTTTCTTGCATGATTCTAAAAAAATAGTTATATAAGCAATAACAAACTATTCAAACTATTAATTTTGTTAACTTTAATTGCTTGTTACCACGGTCTAACTAAAAAGTCGAAAAATTCGGAAAAAACCGTGACTTCTCAACTCTATTCTAAGAGAATTTGCTAGAAACAATAATAAATTGTTTGAAATATTTCTTTAAACATCGAATTATCAGTAGAAAGTATTATTCTATATGGTATGAATAATTTGTAATAAAAAACCCCCAAAAATAATAATTAGCTCCAAGAACTCACAAAACCCCATTTTTCACTTATGGGTGTTTTTGTAACCCCATAAAATAGACTTATGTAGGTGGAATTCAAAAAGTAATTTATGATTTGTATTCTATGGCTTATTTTCAAGATAAATTTTTGGGGCTACATATGAAGGTAAAACATTTAAAGCTTTAGTGACCCAAATATTCTAAAGTCTAAAAAAAAACACCGTAACATGGAACAATTCTCATACCTTAACTACTTAATACGATAAAATTAAATAATTTGAAAGTCATTGGCCTATGCTCAAGAATTTCCATAAATGCACAATGTTAAGATTAAACCGTCAACATGTCAATTTAAGCATTTTTTAACTGTTTGATTTCAACAAAATTTGCAACATTTATGAATTAAATCATACAAAATTTGTGATTGGGTAAGGAAGGGTAAAAAATAATATTTATTACAATAATAATTTACGTTTAGAGTAATATTGAAATTGTATATTTTTGCACAATCTTCATACAAAATGGACCAATCAACAAATAAAACTATCATTAATAAATTAAAATCTGAACATATTAATCATATCCGCTCGAAATAAAACTTGACGCGAATACCATCTGCAGCTGGAATCTTATTAAAAGTGCTTTCTTTTGCTTGGAAATTTGTCCAAAGGAAAGGAAAACTGCAGAAAACCTTTCTCCAGCGCAGCCGGTTAAAGACAGTCGAGTTTGGGTGTAGAAATTCGATATCATCAAATTTTCACACTCATACGCAGTATCGAACCTCCTGATTCATAGTAGTTAAACGCAATGAAAAACATGACTGAGCGAAAATCCTGAACGGTCACCCATCCGAGTGCTAATCGCGCCAAACCCGCGCTTAACGACCGTGATTCAAAGAGTCCAGAATTAACGAATCGTTACTGTAGTTCGTCCTTAAAATACAATTTATACATATAAGAAAAATATATTTTTTAAACCTAAATTCTAAAACACGCGGGAAGTAGCTTTTTGTAGCAATGATTAATCAGCGGGAGAACATGATGGTGAAATTTTTTTGCTTTTTCCCCTTATGTCCATGTCGGGCCCTAAAACATTTATTAATATTTGTTATTAATACAGGCAATTAAAGGGAAAGCCGAATTTATATTATTATTTTTATTATATATATATATATATATATATACATATATATGTATATATATATATTATTATATTATATTTTTCACTATCTTCTGACAATAATTTCCTCATTCTTTAATTATTTCAATCTCTGTAATTATATTGTAAGTCCACAAGAGCACAGCAAAAACTCAAAAGTTATAAACCAAGTGATTGTTGATTTATCAAGAATATCATCTTATTTCCGTCCTACTCATATCCATGGTTAACATTTCTGGTTTCAAATTTTTCATTAGGAGCTTTTAAAATATATTTTAAATAAATTAAATATTTTCCTGTATAACTTACGGTGTTGACAACCATACACGCAACCATAAGGACAACCATTTTTACCACACCAACCGGCTGAATCTGGACCCTAAAAGCATACCATTTTTGCATTTAATTTACGTATTTCCTGTAAGCATCATGGTTTCACTTTTAAAAAGAGAAAACGAGAATTGTTTACACTCACCTTGCACCGACTTTCACAATCAGCTGTAGTAGGCTTATCACCATGATTTTGGCCAGGAAACAGGAGTATTTTATATGAAACAAGAATCATCTTTGTACGAATACTGTAGTTGTCGATTGTTTCATAATTTTATTACACTCAACTCCCGAGATAAGCACGGTTTCGGGTATGGCATTGAGAATATTTCGGCGGAATTCAAACGTAAACAGGCAGGACTGCATGAATAATTTCTGCATGACGTAACCTGATGCAACTAATGCTAGTTGTCACGCTTGACTGAGCAACGCCTCTCTTTGGATCCCGCACTCCCCGCTTCAACAAGTTTCAAGGCCTCAAGTTGTAGGAATAACGTAAACTGAGGGTGCTTATATCGAAAGTTTAGTGTACGTATAATTAAGCAGGCACTATTTTACTATTATTAGTGAAGTATAGTGTTCTTAAAATATCTAATCACTTGAGTACAAAAGAAAATATCTACAGTGCAGTACTTCTTTACGGTTTTTGAATTGTTGTGACAAACTATGACAAATAAAATGATTAAATTTCAACTTACCGCATAAGCACCGGAAAAGAAGAAGGCCAATAAGGTTGCAATCGCTTTAAAAGTAAAATATGTCAACATTATTTTCCGGTATTAAGTTTTTGACAAGTTAAGAGTGTCATGCCAAAATCTACTAAGCGTTATAACCAAATGCTTATCGAAGAGGTTAAAGCTGTTTAATTCCTATGATTTCGATTTCAAAAGAAAAATTCAAACAAAATTGTTAGTCCCCGCCGAGTTGGAATAAATCGTAAAACCAAGAATTAGAAATATACAAACAGTTTTGAGAAAAAAATTATAAAAATCGACAATAACAATAACAATTTTTGACATTTTTATACGTAAGCAAGGATAATGTGCTATGCTAGTATATGCAAAATAATGATTCACATTCCAATATGTCTTAGAAGCTTTCACCAGTCTTGAGGAAAGAAAGCATATAGTGCTTAGGAGGTTTTCATGACGAAAAATTCATTTTAAATTTATAATAAAACTTGTTCTGACAATTGCTAATAGAAATACAGGAATTACAGCGTGAAATGATTTAATAATGACTTAGAGTCCGGTATGCTTGAGAAATAGTTACTTCTAAAGTTGAGGTTCTTAGCTAAAATTTGTTTCGCAATTCCTAAGCAAAAAACGCGAAATGCGATCCGAATTTAACACATGATGGGTTGGAGTCCAATATATCTTAGAATTAGGTAATTCCTTGCAACAGTCTTGAGGAAAAACCATATGGTGCTTGGAAGGGTTCGATAACGAAACATTATATTTCATCAACTTCTAATTAAAATTCGGGCAAACTGTTTCACAAGAACATGGGATGGCTTCATGTGATAAAAAAAGCAAAGACATTTTTTTGTTGTAACTTTGGCTTTTGGAAAGTTCTCACATGTCATTCTTCAAATATAAGAGATTTTGAAAAAAATTTCAATTAGGTCTGGACTGAAGTAAATCAAAGTGATTTATTTATTCATATATTTTAAGAATATCACTTACTTAGCAAAACCGCGAATATTCCGTTTCTCCTCATTTTGAAAAATTTAGAAAAGGTTTAAAACAATTTTTCTAAATCACAATATGTAGACAATAATAACGCTCCTTCAAATTAACCTCTATATATACTTTAAAAAATTTCGAAAGAACTATGCCACGGCCATATTATTCAGGTGCAGCAGATAATGCAGCAGACAACAAGTTTGAATATTTGTTTATCATTTGCTGCAAGTACATATAATTACAATCTTTTTTTAATTTTCAGAGCCCTTCGTATCTACAAAAAGTGGTGTAACGATACGTCTCGAAAATCTCGCAAACATTGTGGTTGAAAAGATGATTGACTTTTCATTACATGATTTTTTTTTATTTATTTAAGCAATTTTTAACCATACAAGATTATTATGCTGATTACATAGGCAATATATAATGATACAGAAGTTTGTTGCACTAGGATATACATGTTTACATTAGCAAGTAATACAATAAATGATCGGTAAGTTTTGGTTTGTTTACAATGAGAGATTACAGTCTTTTAAGAACGAGTACAGTATTTTGCTGGTTTTGACGCTCGGATTGGACAGAAAGATAAAGGAGGTAAATGGTGGGCGAGATTTTTGTAGGCGCAGGTTGCTGAGTAGCTTAACTCGTAAGTTGTTGTGTAAAGGTAAATGCCAAAGGATGTGGTCCAGATCTTGTGTGTTATAGCCACACTGACAGTTCGGGGTTGTTAGATTTAATATATTGAGAGAAGCGTTCAGACTGTAATGCCCCGAACGGCACTTGTTAATTGTAGCAATAATTTCTCTTGAGAGGTTAAAACTAGCAAACCAGGGTTTGGATTGAGGGGAATAGAAATTCGTAAAATATTCTCTGCCTTTGAGGAGAGGGTGCGACAATAGAATGGCATTGGTATTAGAAGAGGAAAGTTTCTCATGTTTTTCTGGAAAGTCAGTGTACGGGATTTTTACAGAGGGATCTGGAGCTAGAAGAGTGGCTTCTTTAGCCAGCGCATCAACGTTTTCGTTGCCTTCAATTCCTTGGTGGGAAGGGATCCAAAAAAGGTTGATACTGTTTGAGTTCTGTGTAGTGAAATCGAAGTACTTTCTTTTGATTTCGTATATATAAGGATTGATGTGAGCAGACATGTTGGAATTTTTTAGGGCTAGAAGGCCACTAAGAGAGTCTGAAAAGATTGCGAAGTTATGCGAAGGGTTATTTGATGCTATATCGAGAGCCAGAAGAATGGCGAGGCACTCAGCTGTGTAGATGGAGGCATTTTTATGCAGGCTCATGCTGGCACTTTTGTAAATTTTGTAAATTTTCCGAATCACGGAGATCTCTGGTGCAGGAGGAAATAATATGCTGATTGAGTGAGAGACGGTGGTTCTGGTTGAGTAGCTTCTTTTTGAAGCGCTTAATTGTATGGCAAGTCGCAAGCTTAGTGTTTGAAGTTACTTTGTACAGGTAGCAGTAGCATACAAACTTTGCTCGTTCTTGTATTGTTGAGAGTTTAGATTCGGCGAGAAGGACGTCAGTAGGTGTACTTTTCCGGAAGCCAAGGGCTAGTTTGATTGCAGAGAATTGGATTCTTTCGAGTTTCTCAATTAATTTAATCTCTGTGGGAAACTAAATGAAGCAGCCATAATCAAAATAAGAACGGACATAGCTTTCGTATAAGATTAGGAGAGTTTCAGGGTCGGCGCCCCATCATGTACCTCTTACAAATTTAACAATATTTAGAGAACGTAGGGTTTTAGCTATCACAGAGTCGATGTGGTTTTTAAAATTTAGTTTGTAATCAAGAGCTAGACCTAAAAATCTTACAGATTCGCTGGAAGACAAGGTGACATTGTCGACGGTGATTTCAGAGGAGCCTGGTGGAATATTTTTGTGGTTAAATTCCATGTAAATAGTTTTGCTTGCTCAAAATTCAAGACCTAAATCCGAGAGTCTTTGCTGGACTTTATAGCTTATCCCAGAAGTTTTTTTCGCGGTTTCGTCTTTTGGCTGCAGTAAATGGAGATATCATCGGCAAACTGAGAGATATTGACGCTTTTGGGTAGTCCGTCGACAATGCCGGCTACGTAGATGCAGTAGAGGAGAGGGCTTAAAACGCCGCCCTGTGGAACTCCTCGATTGACTGTCCTGGATGCAGAACCTAGAGTTTCAGTGTGAACGACTCTTTCAGTCAACAGGAATTGAATAAATTTAATGAGGTTGGAGGGACAGCCAAAATTTGCCAATTTTGCAATAAGTATATCTACTATCACTTTATCAAATGCACCACTTACGTCTAGGAATGCAGCCAGGACGGTATTTTTATTTGCGAAAGCCTCTTCGGCAAATACAAGAAGTAGGTTGAAATATTCGATCCACTACTGCATTCTGTTTTTTAGCATAGTTTCAAAGAGTTTACACATGCACGATGTAAGAGCTATGGGGCGGACATTTTTCCCGTCATATTTATTTATAACATGGACAAACGTGTCCTTCCAGCTGACCGGATAACAGTCGGTGGAGTACATTTAATTAAATATGTCGAGAAGTACAAGTTTGTATTTTAGGGGCAATCTTTGGATGGTAACGAAGTCGATACCATCCATTCCGGAAGAAGATTTGCCATTTTTGCTTTTGAGGGCAAAATTAAACTTTGTAAAATTAAAAGGAGAGCTGAGAAAATCGTTTTTATCGCAAGCGGGCAGTTGGTTGGGGTCAGTAGCGCACCAAGGGAGGCAGATTTTTTCGAGTGCAATATCAATTTTGGTCTTGGTTAGAAGCATTTCAGATGAGTGGTCGGGTTTAACTTTGGCCCATTTATTTTTCAGAATTTTGCAGGAATTCCATACGTAACTGTTGTTAGTTTTGAAATTAATATTGCCGGCGAAGGATCTGTAATTGGCTCTTCTTTTTCTTTTGAATAATTTAGTTACTTGAGCGCAATTTTTGTATAAGAAATAAAATCATCGAGCGTCTGGGAAAAGCGGCAACGTTTGAAAGTGGCTGTTCTAATTCGTTTAAACTTGTCGCATTCCGCGTCCCACCACTTAGGCGGGTTGCGATGAATTTTATTATTTATGTTTTTTTTCTTCGGCGAGTTGTTTACAATAGCCTCGGTTATAATTTCGGTGAAGATATTGTATTTTACGTTGGCTGGAGATATATCATATTCAGTAGTAAAAAGCTTACCGAAATTATTTTCGAGACTTGTGCAGACATTGGCCCAGTCTGTTCTAACAGATTTTACACTAAATGACTTTTTACGATAGATACTTTTAGTAATAAGTGTGTTAATGAAAACAGGAAAATGATCCGAGCCCCAGGTGTCTTTAGCAAGTATAAAGTCTATTTTGTGAGCTATATCGGGACTTGAAAATAGAAGATCTACGTTTGACGAAGAAGAGCCTTGGACACGAGTGGTGATGTGAGTTAAAGTCGCCCAAAAAATAGTCGAACCATTTCTGTCAGTGTTACTGAAGATCATGTCCCATTGAGCTTCTGAGAGAGTGCTACCTGGGGCTCGGTAACAAATAATTAGATT
>CAKNWW010296173.1:0-10701 GCA_932074435.1 Andricus kollari | reverse complement strand
GATATTGCAATGTGAATTTTTTGACAATTTGAAGTGCAAAATAAATCCTCTTGGAGAAAAAATAAGTTCCTCCATGTATTTCACCTGATTTTAAACTTTGGAAATATAACCTCAATTGCGTTTCACATGTTAGCATAGGTCTCCACTAATTTCAAAGATTGGGATGGCAACCGAAAGATGACGTTGAAGACGAATAAGCTGGTTCAGGAGTAAGATTTTTCTTCAAACGTTCAGCTACTTGATATGTTACTTTTAAATAAAAAATTTGTATTTATGATGTGGCTGAGACCAGAAAAATAAGTAAAGCCCAGTTGGGGCCAAGTCGGGCGGTAAGTTAGGCTCTGGCCGGATTAGGCGTTTCATTTGTGGTTTAGTCCTGTCTAAATCCCCAATTTGGGGCCAAGTTTTTCCTACTTTGGGCCCAACTGGCGCCAAGACAAAATTTCCACACGGGCAGCATCAAAATTTGGAAACATTTGCCACCTTAAACCTCCCACTTCCTGCGTGAATATAGTGTATGGGATACTGTATTCCAAAGTTTAAAACAAAGCAATAAAGTCACAGCAAGTCCAGGGATAATACATAATAAGTGTAATATGTTCAGTCCTGTATTTAAAGTATTTAATTTATTTACTAATTAATAAAATGTTGCTATTCACAGATGGCTTCATTTGCGATAATTCCATCGTCGCAATAAAATTTCGGTCATCCACAGATGATTATGAATTACCAAAAGAAGTGGTATTCAATAAAAAAAGTATGTATGATATTTCATATTCTTTTTGGAATTGCCATTACACAACATAATGCATCTTTTCTAAATACCCGTATCAAATATGATTGAAACTGTGATGCCATACACCTAGTGTTTTATAACTTACATGTTTTTTAAGTTCTACTAAGACTATAGATGAGCAGAGACCGTTAATTACTAGATTCACCAAATTTCTGACTGTATTTACCGTAAATCCTATTATTAAATGAACGAGTTCATTTTGTAAAGAAAGTCTTACTAAAATGATTCGATCAAGGAAAAATTTACGAAGTTTCGAGTCGTTATCGAACATAACCTTGTTTTGGTTATCTACATCTATACTGCAACCCTTCATATTATATTTTATTTTTGCAGTGTTTTTTCATTACTTTGAATTTAATTTATTTCACTAAATTAATTCATGAAAAATACGGACATGTTTGGTAAAAACATGGCTTTATTCTTTAAGCATAATTCTTTTTTTATTTTATAGTCGCGGTTTCAATGCAAGTACATATACATACATCAGGATAATACAAATTTTGATGATTTTCCAGCTCAAAAAAAAATATTTTCAGAGTTTAACAATATTCATTAAGAATAGACTTGTATATAATTATTTTATTTTAACTTTTTTTCCTTTATATTATTGCATAACACCGATGACAACTCAAGTTTGAGAGGTTAGGTTCCTTTAAAACGTCTAGAACGTAATACTTGCACTTGTTTGTCGACATGTTTGCTTTTTAAATTAGCAAGAAACATTATAAAATTACTTTTTGCACTTACGGTAAATACGGTAAATTTTGTAAGAAATGTGAGCGATTCGGTCATTTACGACGTAAGGCCGGTCAGCGCACATCTCTAACTGTAATGTGTATTAAATGTTGGTTATTTCCTTATCACGGCCATATTTGTCTGTTTCCCAAAGTAATTTTTAACAGGACCACTGTAATATGCCTGCATGATTATATTCATATGTAGAAAAAACATTTTGTACAGTTTGTGATGATATATTTAAAATTCACGAATGCATTTGATATAAGATTGGCTGTTTATAAATACATATGTTTATCTTTATCATTATTGTGATAGCGTTTTAAAATTAAATTTAAAACACGAAATTAAATATTCGCGTCAAACTAATTAAGGGGCTAGTCTAGTTTCTCGGGCGGAAAATGGAGGTGATTTTTCGAGACTCATAAAAAAAACCATGCGGTCAAATATTTTACAATTTTGAAGATAAATTCAGATACTATTGACAAGTTAATACACATAATTTCATGAAAAAATATCAACTGTAAGCCGAGTTATACACTCCGATGTCGAGTCATCCAAAAATGAAGTCGTAAATCGGCTGCAGTTGCAGAGGTCTTCAGAGTGCCAGTATCTGACATTTTTTTTCACGTTAAACTAGATGACTTTCCCCGTACCATGAACTAGGATCATTTGCAAATATTGAAAATTAAAAAAATTGCACCGTTTTGAAAAAATAAATTCAAATTTTCACTATAAAAACGCTCGTTTTTTGCTCGGCAAATTTATATTTTTTGAAAAATCGAAAAGATCCTAGTTCATGGTATGTAAAAACATGTCACGAATATTCGTGCTTCTAAAGTTCCGATCCTCTTGTTGAGGAACGTTGTAAGTGATTCGAAGGTTGGTGGTGTCTTCGAAACTCCGATGCTAGCCGGGCGTGATGTTGAATCCAGTTTGTTGAGAGTGAGATAAGCAAGCAGATCATCTCACTAGTCAACTTAACGCTTTAAAGCTTTCAAAGTGTCGAGAGCATCACAGGTTTCTGACGTGACCCTCAAAAGTTCTGCAGCAGATTCTCGAGGTATTGTTAGAAGAGAGAGACATCTAGAGATGTAGATCGTTTCGAGTGAGTTTTAGACATTGAAATAGTAGTCCTTGCAGAACTTGATTGAGCTGGACTGGGCATAGGTATAATAGATTCTAACATGCTTTATTATGTGGATGTTTCGTTCGTTGTAGGTTTCTGATATAGAATCTTAAAAGTCCTCTGCGAAATATTTAATGTTCTTCATCTCTCTGGTTTCATACTAGATGAAATCAAGATAATTTGTGTAAATCTCGCTAGAATAGCTTTCGATTATTTCTAATCGTGTTAGAATCGCAATTGCCGTCATCTTCTTCTCGTCTTGTTTCCTTAGATTCATGACACTTCGACTTATGAGACCTTACATTTCGGCTTCAGTCTCCAGTGAGGAAGTCCTTATAAAAGATTCTGTTGACAAATGACGAAAAAGTCAGGAGAAGATTCGCGTTAGGGCAAAGCTACAGGCTGAGTCCTAACTGCAAACGATAAACTCTCACAAGTCCATACGCGTATCGGAGAAGTCAGGCGCGTGGATCACTGTTAGGTGCGAGTGCACCATTTAGGCTAGACGCTGGTATAGGGAGGAGAACGAGATTTCGTCCGCCGTGCGAGGGAGCAAGTAAACTCTTAAGATGGGCTCTCGATCTCACTCCGCCGTTCATGTACTAAATATAAACTAATTGAATTTTGAACCTAATGTCAGAAACTTTTTCCCTGTAAATGTTCTCCTTATTCTGAAACTAAGCTCCTCTATTCCTAGGTACCTATTTTCTGCAGTTAATCTGAATGTCACACATGTTTCTCGATAGCCTGATTTTTTGAACTACAATTATGTGACTGCGGGAAACTTTCCGACTTCCGAAGTTGCGATCTGATCATTTTTAATATCGGAATTTTACTTATTTCAGAACTCGAAAACTCGCTTGAAAATGTTATTTGAATATATTGATCAATAAATTGTATATTGAGTAAAAATCGTATGATTACATGGGTGAAAAATTACGTAATACTATTGATAAACTCACCTGTAAAAAGCCAAGTCCCAATCTGCATTCTGCGTTACAAATACGTCGGTAGCTTGTAGGTATACTAAGGGCTCATGGTGCAGACGATTTTTGAGAATTCGCGAAAAAGAATAAAGTTCTTGTTCAAGGACCAAAAGTGTACCATCAACAAACTGTACGCAGAGGAAATCTCTTTCGTGTCTACCACCGAATGGTCCAATAGTCAAAGACATAGCTACCGAAAGCAGTTGATGCTCGTATTCAACTTCCAGACAGCACTTATCACCTAAAGAGAATCATATTATTATATAATTGTTTCAGTTGCAGATAAAATACATCTCGTAACTGCAATCATCATCCTTCCTTCCCTATTATGAGGTCTGTGTTTGTATTAAGGATGTGTAAAATGACATCGGGTCGGGCTGGGTTCGTCCCTAGCGAAAGCTTCGGATTGAAATTTATTCTGCACCAATCCGAAATTTTCCGAATCATTTCGAAATTTGCATGTGAACAAACATTTTCATTCTGATCTAAGCCGAAGGAAGTTTTCAATCCAAATTAATCCGAAGCCCATTCAAAATCAATCCGAAACTTTAATTCAGATGAATCCGAATAAATCTGTTCAATACGAATTAATCAGAATTAATCCGAACTTTCAATCCGAATAAATCCGGTCAATCCGAATGAATCCGATTTTTTCTGAATCATTCGGATTGATGCGGATGGACCGGATTAATTCGGATCCATTCGGATTGAAATTTCTGATTGGCCGGATTGACAGGATTCATTCGGATTGAAAGTTCGAATTGATTCGGATTTACCGGAATTATTCGGATTTTAATTTTGGAATAATTCTGATCAATTCGGATGACCAGATTCATTCGGATTACAAGTTCGGATTGATTTTGAATGGGACTCCGATTAATTCGGATTGAAAACTTCCTTCGGACTAGATCGAAATGAAACTTTTTGGGTCGGATACAAATTCCGGAATGAAATTTATGTTAACTTATTACAAATTTTCAAAAATTTCAATACAAAAATTGTCGGGCATTTTTGGTAATTTACGGTATCTTTAGAGGTGATTTATGGTAACTTGCCATAGATTTCCAAAAATTCAATTAAAAAATGTCTGTGAATTTCAGGTCATTTATGTTAATTTCACAGGTCAATATGGTGACATACCATAAATTACCCAATATTCATTTTTTTTAATTTCCGTAAATTTCCGGAAATTTATCTAAATTTTCGGCCATTTATGGAAATTCTACCAGTAAATATGGAAAATAACCATAAATTACCCAATATTCATTTTTTTTAAATTTTCATACATTTCCGGAAAGGACCCCGCACCAAATACATGGTAAAAAAGTTCCCGGTGGAATTTTCTAAGTTTGTGATATTTTTTAGTTTATGATCTCCTGATCCAAAAATCCTCATGGCAAAAAATCAAATTATGGACAGTTTTTGCGCTACGATGATTTAAAAGTTAAATTTGAGTACATATTTTTACCTGTGGAGTAAAAATTTTTACCTGTGGCTAATCCGAGCCAAACAGCAAGGCTGGGAGTTGATTTTGTTATCTGGATGCTTTCTTAAACGCTTAGCGTTCGAGTTAAAGTCGGAGCGCTGGAACGAGCTAAGCATTCCTTATAAGGTGTTTTAGACTACCTGCCTTAAAATGACTAATCCGAGCCAAACAGCAACGCTGGGAGTTTATTTTGTTGTCTGGATGCTTTTTGGAACGCTTAGCGTTGGAGTTAAGCTCGGAGCGTTGGAACGAGATAAGTGTTCCTTATAAAGTGTTTTAGACTGCTTGACTTAAACTGGCGAATCAAAGCCAAGCAGCAACGCAGGGAGTTTATTTTGATATCTGAGTGCTTTAATTAAACGCTTAGCGTTGAAATTAGGATGAAAGCGTTGACACCAAAGGAGAATTCTATAAAAGGTACTTTAGAGTGCTTGACATAAACTGGTTGATCAGTGCCAAATTGGAACGGTGGGTATCGCTTCTTTTGTCGGGCCATTTAACTTGAGCGCTGTGCGACAAAGTTGGGATGCAATATTTTAATGGCAAGTAGCGCTTGCAATGCGTTTGTGAATTAGCTATTTGCGTCCCCGATTCAGACACCCAAACGCCTGTTGATAGTAGAAATCGAATTTCGCGTTTGAAGCTTGATAACATGCAATTATATGAACGCTTTGTGCGTTGCCCAAGCGCTCAGCGCATCGTCCGAACGCTTAGCGCTTATCACTTCCAACGCGATTACATCGCATTGTTCGTCCGTGCAATTCTTTTTCTGCATAAACTTACACGAAAGCAATGCAAATGGTGGAAAAAAGTATGTGATATATTCCACTCGACAGGTAAAAATATGTACCCAAATCTGACTTCTAAATCGTCGCAGCGCAAAAACTGCCCATAATTTGAGTTTTTGCCAAAAGGATTTTTTGATCAGGAGAGCATAAACTAAAAAATATCGCAAACTTAGAAAATTCCACCGGAAACTTTTTTACCATGTATTTGGTGCGGGGTCCTTTATGAAAATTTTCGGTGATTTATGGTAATTTCACCAGTAAATATGGTAAATTACCATAATTTACCCAATATTCACTTTTAAAAATTTCCGGAAATTTATGAAAATTTTTGATAATTTATGGTAATTTTACCGGTAAATATAGCAAATTACCCAAAATTAGTTTTTAAACATTTTCATAAATTTCCGGAAATTTATAAAAAATTTTCAGTAATTTATGGTAATTTTACAAGTAAATATGGAAACCTACCCTAAATTACCCAAAATTCATTTTTAAACATTTCCATAAATTTCCGGAAATTTATAAGAATTTTCTGTAATTTAAGGTAATTTGATGAGTCATATATGGTAACTTTCCATAAATAACCGCAAAATTCTATTATCTGCAACCAAAATTTCCTCACAGTTTTTACGGTGAATCGGCTGATAATAGTAAAATGCGAGCTCATAGACATATAATTTTTATTGTTCACCTCTGACGTCACTTTTCATTCCCTTGGGAGTAAAAAAGTAGAGCTTCAGCCCCGCTTCATAGGCGTCGAAAAGGGCTGAAATCATGTATGTGTTATAAAAAATGTAATGCACACTATATTAAATAATTACTAACTTCAAGAGAGTCGGTTGCAATCGTTATTTTGATTTCGGGCCATGCTCGGGCTTACGAACTCTCAGATTGCCCGGAAGCCCGAGCCAGGCACGATCCCATTTAAATGGAAGTCCTTTAGCACACGCTTAAAAAAAGTTAAATACTGTGCTGATGAACCAAGAAAATCAAAAGAAATATCTTCTCCAGGTTGACGAAAATCTTCAACAGCACCCATCTTGTAAGAAATTCAACCTTATCAAGCGAATGGCAACCCCAAAGTGGACTTTTTGAATTTGAGACTTATTTGAAATTCTGGCAAGTAAATAGCTATCAACAGCCCATAACAAATGGCGCAAACGTTGAGTCGATTGCAGGATTTTTGTTATATTTATATTTTTCAAAGCATCCCATATCACCTGATACAACGTTGAAAAACATACAGAAACTTGTGACTCTAAATATATAATAAATTCTACATTAAAAATGCGCGTATTTAGGCAAGATCTAGAGCCGTCTTGTTTTCTCAGTGCCTGACTATTATTATGTTATTATTTATTTAACAACAGCATGAGATACAAGCTTAATATATAGATATATAAATACATATGTGATAATCTGCTGCGATATTCGCTTAGGTTCTAAAACCTGTGCAAAGAAGATCAAACATGAACGTCTAGTTAATTAGCTACACTTATTAGGCTAGAAAAACACAATAAGGGTCCGGACTTTTAGGACTCTAAGTAGATATATTGCAACACGACCTAGTTATTTTTTACCCGGAGAGTTTAGAAGCGCTATCCAGAAGGCACCAGAGGCTGTAAGGCCGATCGCGGGCCCAAAATACGATATTCCAAAATCTCTGCACATAGGGCATTCTACTAGCAAATGAAAAAGAGTCTCTATCACTCCCATATTACAAATTGAACAGAGTTGCGCCTTACTGAAACCGGAACTAAGTTCTCCCACTGAAAATCCCCCTCTTACGGCACCATCGACATATAGAAATGGACCGATAACGCTGTGGGGAGAATTGAAATGAGCTTGAGATAGAGAGAAAACATTTGAGAGGTAGATCTGCCTTTTTCTATTTCAGGACTGTCCAATGCACGGACCTGTGCTTCATCAAGCTCCACCCATCGAAAATACTCTCGACCAATCAGCGTTATCTAGGAAGAGACAGGTCTACCTCTCAAATGTTTTCTCTCTCCCTAAAGCCCATTTCCGTGCTCCCCACAGCGTTATCGGTCCATTTCTATATGTCGATGTACGGCACCCATGAGACGCACATGCGCGAGATCTCTGGCGAACTTGAACGGGGTGCCGTCAGTCAAGTTATCGTGACCCATTGGTTGAATACAAACCCTGTAAAAAGGAGAGCATTGAAATGGATTATATGGCATTGAAAAAATTGTACACTTTAATGCCTATAAATCCAAACAAATTCCGTTTGTGTCCGAATGCGCTTTTTGGCATTCGACTGTTTTTGTTCGAATCGTTTTGAATCACACAAAAAAATGATGGCATTAAAGTGGCTTCTTTGTGATGCCATTGATTTAATGCCATTGAATGCAGTTAAATGACCGTATCAGTTGAATGCCATGCAATGCCTTCAGTGATCGGAGGCATAGAATGGAACCAATGCCGTTAAATTACCAAATAGGTCGAATGCCATTTAATGTTTTTTTCGACCGGATATATCGAATACAATTAATGCACTCGAATGCCGTTGAATGACCACTCGGACAAAACGGAATTCGTTTAGATTTATAGGCATTAAAGTGTACAATTTTTTCAATGCCATGTAATCCATTTCAATGCTCTCCTTTTTACAGGGAAGATAGGACAGCACCTGCAGGGATATGGAGTACGCCAACCTGCGCATGGCGCCCCCCCCCCCCCCGCTGAGGGTCGAATTTGGCCAAAATTGTCCCTTTGCGTGCCTGTAGGCACAGCAAGTCCAAGCCAGACCACCGGTCATCTTGTCCACACAACGATATGAGATTTTTTAACCTGTAAAGTCCTGTTAAATTTTGGAACAGCAGTACCCGAATCTGCCAGGGTCTGCAGCCGTAAAAGACAAATTCTAAGCAGTCTCTCTTCCCGCATGCTCAGAACTCTCTCTAACCACTTCAATGCCATTTTTAAGATATTATACGCAATTGGCAAGTAAATAATTATCAACCGGCCATAGCAAATGGCGATTACCTTGAGTCGATTGAAGGATTGTTTTATGTCTATACTTCCATAAGCATCCTATATCACTTGAGACAACGTTAAAAAAGATACGTCGATCTGAAACCTCACCTTAAAAACCGGCTAAAAATGCGTGCGTTTTTTATTATACTTCAAAAATGTATTGCTATACGTCTTAGGTAGTTGTGTCGTGAATTGATAATAAATATAATTTTGTATATACAGTGCAATTTTAATAAGACGCAGTACATATCGAATTATATGAACTGTCCGTGCATGGATTTCAGGAATTATTTATCAAATAAATGTATTGAATTACTCTCTTTTTGAAGTGAAACTTGCTTGAGGTCGGGAGTGAATTCAAAAAAACGACCGAACGCACGAACGGAAGTCTCTATCTCGCTCTTACAAGTATACTTTCTATACCTCTCTGATCGCGCCTCACTTTTGTGCGGCGATTCGCAATTGCTCTGAAGACTCCTGTTTGATACCCCCACTATTCCCGCGCTGAACATAAGCAAAGCATGTATATTTTCGCGCTCTCTCTCTCTCTCTCTCTGCACTCTCTTACTATGAGATCTCCCCACTACTCCACCACTATGCAAGCTCCATTGCGCTCATGCGCGTTCTCAACGTGTTAGTGTACTATATATGACGCCAAGCGCACGCAAAGTTTCACTTCTGCCGTGTGTCCCCACTGCCACACACATTTTTTTCACTGCGAAACTGGAGTTTCTGAGAGCAAAAGTGTAGAAAAATGTTACATTTAAGTGCATTATAAAATCAAGAAGAACTCTATTTTTACAATCTGAAATTAAATTAAACATATATATTTATATATAGAATTAAAAAGAAAAGGTTAAAAAACCACCGCAGGGTGACACTGGAAGCAACTGCTATCTATAAAAATGAAAACCGGTAGAAACGCGGTAACTCACACCTGTGGATGACAGCTTTCCGCAATAGAGTCTACAGCGCGCCCGATACACGTTTTTCCTCTATCCGCCAAGCGTATTGCGCATGTGCCAGTTCTACTCTTAGATCTCTCAGAGAATTCTTAGCGGTTCGTTTGAAAGAATTTTGACGTATCAAGCGTTATTCGCACATTACTTGACTATTTTTTTTAATATATCATGGAATAACATATCTTGAAATAAAATAAATTAAAATTAAAAATAAATAAAAAATTACTACGGATTTATAGGTTATATTTTGAAAACGGAAGTTATTTCAAATAAAACAATTAACAACGATTTAAGAACGTAACGATTTACTTAAATTCATCAATTATTTACAGTATCTGATACGTTTATTTTACTATGAGTATGAAATGTACGAGACTTTTTGGAAATATTGGAATTTGAAAATGATACAACTGTATTACGAACGGACACACATTTTAAACTTTATTCAACTAAAGCTGACTTGGCATCTTTATAATGCTGTAATACAAGATCTATGACTAGTTTGTTGCTATAATACAATAATTATCTTTTGTTTGTAGCTATAATACTAAATTTATAACTATTTGTTGTGCTTTTATTTCTGGTTTATTTGAAAAATTACTTTGCACTCATGTATCCCTTACTCCTGTCTGAAATATACCAGGTTATATCTAAAAATAAATTAAAACATTAGATGCCGCTTAAAATTTCATAAATTGCAAAATTTTGATGCGCAGCAATAAGATATAAATTTAATTTTTTTTTAATCTATGTTTTTTGTAGTTTTCAATTCTTTTTATGATTAACAACCTAGGCAAAAAAATTATACATAGATTATAC